>JANVCJ010096314.1:0-10006 GCA_026413505.1 Epizoanthus ramosus
TAGTGCTTACACAATGCACACCAAGTGCTCAAATCTCTTGCACATCATAGTGCTTACACGATGCACACCAAGTGCTCAAATTTCTTGCACATCATAGTGCTTACATATAATGCACACCAAGTGCTAAAGTCTCTTGCACATCATAGTACTTACACATAATGCATACTAAGTGCTCAAGTCTCTTACACATCATAGTGCTTACACATAATGCAAACTAAATGCTTAAGTCTCATGCACATCATAGCTAGTGCTGACACATATAATGCACACTAAGTGCTCAAGTCTCTTTCACATTATAGTACTCACACATATAATGCACACTAAGTGCTCAAGTCTCTTGCACATCATAGTGCTTACACGTAATGCACACTAAGTGTTAAGTCTCTTGCACATCATAGTGCTTACACGTAATGCACACTAAGTGATAAGTCTCTTGCACATCATAGTGCTCACACAATACATGCAATACACACTTACCACTCCACTCCACTCAACCACAGGTTTACTACCACTTCCCCCCCCCCCCCATATACATATAACTCACTGAACAGCCTTTGTGTTTACAGGTTTACTCAACAGATGAGAAGAAGAAGACGTTCCACTATACACTGAACATTCCAACTTCTGCCCCAAACATTGCCCTGGCAGTTGGGTAAGTACAGTATGTCCCTTAACGCTTCTCATATATACATCAATACTCAAGTAGAAAGGAAATGTGATAACATGAAACACTTCTTCACCTAATGATGGTATTTGACTGTAGTATCAATTAGCCTTTTCTTTACCCCTTCCCCATGCATTTCTCTCAACAATTAGCCTGGTTTGTAATTGCAAATAAAATGAATCTTGTCTTCTTTCTGTATCACTGTGCATGCCTTTTAGCCCCTTTTTCTGAGGTACTCCCTTCCCCTGTACTGTGCACTGATGTTTGTCTTGCATCTCAGCCCATTTGAAATCCACGCTGATCCTACCATGCCAGAGATCACTCATTTTTGCCTGCCAGGATTGATGCCAGCACTGAAGCACACCACAGCATTTCTTCACGAGGTATGTGCACAGTTCTCTAGAATTTAATTGTGGATGGCTCAGTCCAATTCTTTTTTATTCTCGGGTGGGATACATAAACATATCTCCCCAACTGTTTTGGTGAATGAATTGCTGTTTTGCAGTCTACCTTATTACCTAAAATTCGCGCGTCTTGAAGTTAACGCGAATTTGACAAATTCGCGTTAATATTATTACGCGGGAATTTTCGAAATGCGTTAATTTCGACCACCTTAATTTTGTGGCGCGACAATTTTAACAGCAATAATTTTCTTTATTTATAGCATGTCAAAACACACACCGTACTCTTAAAAGTCTTGATATTTCTAAAATCTTTGATATTTTTTGTCCTGTTTTAAAATGTAAGTACCACGTCTTTTCTTCAGTGCCGGCGTCAGTGACTTGCTCAGCCTCGGGATCAGTAGTAAGGTGTACGGGCGGTTATATTTTCCAAAATTTATTTTGTCAAAATGCAAAGTGTTTTGTCTACTCACGCTAATTTTCTTGAAAAAAAAATGATAGTGTCAATATCGCGTTAATTACCTCGACGTTAATATTCTTATGCGTTAATTAGGTGAAATCATTTTAGGTAATAAGGTACTTTAGTTTTCTTGACAAGTTTTCAATTGCTGCCATAAAGGGATTGCAAAATAAGATGTTCACGTTCGAACCTTCGTCAGTTCCCTTTCACTGAAACTGATGAGGTCTGAAAGGACGAAACTGCTATTTATTTAACTGAGATTTTTATCATATAATTACAAACGTTTTAGTTACTAAACTTTAATAAAAAGTGTGTGAAAGGGAAAGACGAAGGCTCGAACATGAAAATCGTACTTTAGTTGGTTCCCGAAATATTGGTATAAATACCTCAAACTAATATTTTGGAACTACTTTGATTTCTAGAAATCTGATTGATAACATTTATTTGAAATTTGCTACTACTATAGAAGATATACATGCAGCATCAATTTAATCTACAGTTAGGATTGTAATATGTCTGTGCATCACTTGTTCATGTAAGAAACATCAGTAGATAGATAAAGTCTGGTATAGACTAGTTTCTATAAAAACTAGGTTTTCTACTTTTTGATAATCATATGTTATGTTTGTTGCCGTGAGGTGGAAGATTTTAGCTGACATTTAAGGTTAGGATTGAACGAACGAACTTTTATTTATCCTCGGAGATTCACTCAATGTTACATTGGTTTGCAGGAATGCGGAGCGAATTAGAAAGTACAGATATTCAGTACTATATAAAATAGAAGATTACTACCATTTGTAATGATATGCAAGTTCTGTTTGGCGAATCCCCTTCTTAAAAGATGACAAAAACGTCTTTGTCTTTAAATCTTTTGGTAAACGGTTCCTTAGTGCTGTCCCACCACACATAGACAGACAGACGGACAGACAGACAGACGGACAGACAGACAGACGGACAGACAGACGGACAGACAGACAGACGGACAGACAGACAGACGGACAGACAGACAGACGGACAGACAGACAGACGGACAGACGGACAGACAGACAGATACATGTAGATAGTTGAAGAGACTGAATTACAAGGCACTGAAGTTAGCACGACATTTTATTATGATTATTTTTATTCCAAGTCAAGATACATGTATATATTATTGATAAGCCATAACTAACATAACTATATAACTATATACATGTACTACATGTACATAAGTATGTTTCTATATACATGTAATAAAATAAATGGTCTGAACCCAGGTGAGACGTCAATGTTTGCAGTAGAGTGATCGTCCGGGTTTGTGTAGTCCTGCGAAGGACTGTTGTTGGACACCAACATCTCATTACTACACAAACCCGGACGATCACTCTACTGCAAATATATTCATGTAGTTGCTGGCCACTTTCACTACCCCATGCTAACGTACTGGCCCCACCCCACACGTTCCAATGAACATGAAGATCACTGACATTGCAAGAACACTCGTAAGAACGCTTCTCTTATTGAGAGAACGAAGTTTGAAGATACATATACCTTAAGCGTGCATACTCTTGTGTGCAATATATAGGTATTTCAAGGCATTTTAATCGTCATTTTTGTAGGTATTTGAATTCTATGAAGAGTACCTGAGCTGTCGATATCCTTACACTTACTACAAACAAGTGTTTGTTGACCAAGCGTATGATGTCAAGGCGCCTTATGCATCAATGACCATATTCAAGTAAGTTTAATAACTATTGATTTACTACTAGACTCTAAATTGAAGATTTTCAATATCGGATATTTGGATACAATACTTGTGGACAGTGAGCGACGCAGTTTTGCATCAGTCTCCTCTTCGACCCGATCTTGAACTGTTGTCCCTATTTAAACTGCCCTTCTGCCAACTTTAGTGCCTCCTCCCAGTTGGTAATTTTAGCCAATCATCATGTACAGTTTCTTGCCATTTGGTTATTTACAATGCCCCCCGCCCCCATTTTGTTTCTATTCATGTTTTGAATATTTGTCAGTTCAGTTGTTTTTAACTTTTTTACGATTGTAGTTTTTAATATAACCTCATTTTAAGCTATGTAAATTACGCATGCTGTAAAGTGATTTCTCAATAAACCTGTCTATCTATTTTGTGCACTTTTTTCCGCATTTTGCACCTTTAATTTGTGACGTTATTGTAGCAATTTCTGGAAACACTAAGGCCATGTTCCACAAATTACGCTTAGCACTAATCCAGGATTAAAGTTCAATCCCCCATTGTACTATGTTAACTTCGATCGCACGTCGTGGATTAGTCTGTTGGATGAGTGATCAATGTATACCAACACAAGAAGTCGTAAGAGACATTTCTAAGTAATCACTGGTACATAATCTAATCTAGAATTTATGGGGCAACGGCTATAAATGTTGCAAGTTCGGGCCTAGATCTCGTTGATGTGAGGAATCTCATACCCCAACTAATGTTGCTTCGTATCTTTGAAGATTATTATTCTGATTAGAGTTCTGTTCGTGAAGTATATTCATTTGCTGTATTACATGTAGTGGAATTAGCTGCAGACGAACTACAATGTAGTTACATGTACTTACTTGTGCTCTGGCGCACGTTTCTTACTGATATTTTACTATTTGATTCCAATCTCATTCCCCAAAGCACAAGTCTTCTCCATTCTCATCGGATTATTGACCAGACTCTGGTCACAAGAAGAGTGCTGGCACAGGCATTAGCGGAGCAGTTCTTTGGCTGCTATATCGGCATGCAGACATGGTAAGTGGAAATGCATTATATACGTCTGTGGGAATATTCCACAGTAAAGGGCTAGTACCTTTCTGGAAATTCCTTGAAAATCTTGGAATGCAGGGATTATTCTTCTGCATTCTGGAATTAATGTTCATAGGATCTTCAGTCAATTAATTGCTTCAAAAAGGAAGCGAATTCATTGCAGCAACAGTTTTTGATGCGTGGCGGGCAAGGTGGGACGAACTACTGTGACTCGTTACATGCCATCTCAATATCTGTTTCTTAGAAATGGAACACGCAATTTGACAACTCCAAAACGCATGATTCACATTCCCGTCAGTCCATTGTGAGGTATCATTAATAGCATTGTCTATATTTAGAAATTCAAACGAAAGAAATCGCATTGGTGTACATTGGTTATACAGTCGGAGGTTGTTACTACTGTCAGGGTTTTTACACTAGCCAGGTTTCAAAATTCCGTCACTATCCTGGCCATTCTCGACATTGTCAGAAAGTTAGTTGGAGTATTTTGAAGTCAAACAGTAGGTATACGACTTTCAAAGTAAATCGAATAATTACTAAACTGCTAGAATTTGAACAGGATGTGTATACTGCAGTTTGGTGCGCTATCCAAATATGTGACAATAAACTTGAACATTGTGATGCTGCCTATCAGCTCAAACAGCAAACTGCTAACGCTACCAGTGCCTGCTTGACAGTGAGAAGTGGTGTATTATATGTGGCATCAAGTGTACCATTTTTGCTGTATCGGTTCTTATTTTTGCCAAATGTTGTTGATTTTGTCTTTAATGGTGATTTTTGCTTTGGAGTTGGTACACACATCAGTTCAAACCTATTTCTTGAGTTTGGTTGGTGATTTGCCTTCGCCTGGTAGGAAATGATTGAGTACAACGGAAGAACATATTTCTCAAACCCTGCCGATACCTTGCACATAACACAAAATATATTATGGGATGAATGGCTGAATATATACCAGGCAACAATTCTGCAACTGCCATTGCTTTTTTTATGGTGCAATTAGGCAATACGTTTCTTGCGATATAAATATATCTATAAATTAATACAAGAGTCCAGAGGATGCCCCACGTCAAAGAAAACATTACAACAATCACAACAAACATAATTGTTAATCTCATATTTTGTTCCATTCTTGATGTTCTTTGGAGTGAGGACGAATTTCCTGGAATTTTCCGCCGCCTTAAACGAACGATTATTATTAAATAAAGAAAGACCATGATTACAAACGGTACAACAACAAGGGCTGTGTTGAAGATATCAAGAATGAGCGCTTGATCTGAACTCAGTCTTCTTGTACATTTGCCGTTGGCTTCTGGTGCTGCTACCTGTAACAGTGAGTAGTAAAACTCGGGAACAAACACTGTCACACCACTCAGCCAGTTAAAGCAGATCACCAAGACACAGGTTTTGCTGTTCTCATACAGATAGCGATCAGACTCTGCATAGACACGGCGAAGGAGATGTTCATCACGAAACGCATTAGTGCACATAGACTATTCGCTGTTAGTGTATCTGATAGCTTCAGATCACGGCCATAAGTAGTAGTAATAGAAAGCAGTAAGTATGCCGTGAGATAAACCATATCGGAGGCAGACATGCTAACGATGAAATAGTTGGGAGTTGTCTTCAGTTGCTTGTTCCGATGAACGATCAATATAACAAGAACGTTCCCTACAACAGATGCTGCCCAGTTCGCGAAGTACGTGTATGGATAGCCGCTTTGATAATTGAAATTACAAGATCTGTTCGTTTCATTTCCCGTACTGATGATGCTGGTATTGTTTCTGTGAGACATATTGAACGACTTCACTTGCCGTGATTTTCCTCGTTCAGTAGTTGCGCTTCCACTAATTTTATTCCTTTTTCATCCTTGACTACGGGCACGGTAGTTATATATTGACTCTAGGCCAGCTGTGAACTTTGAAAGCAAGCAGACCTTTAGTGAAATGGTTAAACAGGGGACAGCGGATAATATAAATGTATCAAAGTAGATTATATCTTGTTTTTTGGATCTGAAAGGGAATAAAGTTTTATCGGGAATCAAAGATTAATAATAGTATTGTATTTGTCTTTATCATTCGGGTAACAGTACTATGCCAAGAATACGACTTTAAGAAGAGAAGAAGTAGTATACACACCTTGCTCGTATCAGTTGCTAACATGTACTTTTTCCGAAATAAATTTCTTTTTGATTTTGGAGGAGTTACGGACACCGGCTCAGTTAAGCATTGGAGATTACTCCTGCTCCTACTGTGGATATCAGCTCGAATCCTGGATATCAGTTTAACCGTGTACGACGTTGTTTTAATACACCATTTTTCTAATGCAAACTGTAGCTGGATCCAGTCCTCTGTGGGGGCAAAAAGTCATTACTCGGTCACATTTTGTCTCATTAATTCAACAAAAACATCGCATTTTGCCCCCACGAAGGATTGGATCTAGTGAAATTTTGCATTAGAAAAATGGTGTATTTACAATATCGATACCAAAACTAAAATTGTTTAGTACGTAGTATAGAAGACCATTAAATAAACCCTAGATCTAGACACCTGAAAATAACCCATTAATATTTATATTATTCTCAAAGGGAAAACGTTTGTTGTCTAATGTGCCATTTCTATTATAATAATCTATTAAAAGCAATATGCCAGCTTACAACAGCCTGATATCTTTATATAGCCGCTGTCCATGTGTCTGTATTCATCACAGCATGCGAATTCAACCAATCCCAGACATTACAATTAATTTGAAACTCGTTGATTGGTCATTTATTTTTAGACTTTCGTCAGGCAGTGGGGGGGGGATGGGGGTCGCTACCAGGCTATAGAGCGTTCTTCAACTATTTCTTAAATGCTCATACTTGTAGCCTGATGTAAATGAATCCACGGAAGAGATGGGTTCTGGATTCCAAACCTTTATGTCCTTGATCCCGGGTTTAAAATTCCTTTGGACCCGGATTCCATCCGTCTGGATTCCAGATTCCATGTTTATGGATTCCGGATTCCCTTCCACTGGATTCCGGATTCGAAAATCGAAAATTAACTGGATTCTGAATTCCAAATTCTCGATTCTGGATTCTGGATTCCAGCATCAAGAATTGGCTGGACTCCGGATTCCAGGTTCTCTAACATGAAGTGAAATCTTTAGCAATATTTTTCTTCCCTTCACATGCAAATTAGGAGTGGAATGTTCTTTAAACCTACCTACGATTCTAATGTGAACCCATTAATTAATTTTATGAACTGTTTCATTTCAAAAGTCTTAGTTAACACGAAGATAATATAACACTTTCGAGCGTGTTCGGCTCCTCTGAAAACACTGGAAGGCTGGTTTCAAAAATTTCTAGGTGTTCTGCATCGGCGAGTAAACCAAATCATGGATAAATCAACTGAAAGTTTATGGGTTGTTTTGTTCGTCGGGACGGTGGAAGGTTTGAGCTGACACTTCGAGCACTAGCCGGAATCCAAAGGGTTGGAATCCGGATCCGAAGGATTTTTAAATTCGGGATCCAGGATCTAAAAGGCTGGAATCCAGAGTCTACTCCATCCGTCTTATAGTCTATCATACTTGTGAAAAACAGTAACTAAGTCTTGTGCCATAATTATGTATATAGATGTTATTTTTAAGTCCAAATAAGGTTGTTAGAAATAACTGTGAACACTTTCTCGCAGATAAAATCTACATTGTTTTTTCTTTAGTGAGGAAGACTGTCGACACAGACGCTAATTTTTTGTCCCAAGCAACATTTTGGGGCTCCCAGGAATAAGAATACCTCTTGGCTGTAATTCCCTCGTTTTATCTCCTCCCGGTATCAAAATGTTTTATTGGATCAAAATGTTAGAACTGGCTAACACTCCCCCCCCCCTCCCCTCCAAACAACAACAACAACAAGGTTGGATTTAGTTTGTTAAGAAAGGTCTTGTTGATGACGTTTTTCCCTTCTCTATATTGAAAGTATTCTTTGGAACCTCGTAGCTTTATAATGGAAGTGGTTTAAACGACAGAGACTAGGAATGCTGAAAAATATGAAGTAACTTTCCAAGATATCTTTATTGCCGACTAGTGATTACTGATGCAACATAATTGACGTCATTCAACATTTTTTCTAAAAAGCCATTTTCTTGAATAAGCGCTTCAAAATTGCTACGCCCTTTTCTTATAATTGAACATCTCTATAATAAAGAATAATTGAGCCTTCAATATCCTTAGCAACCAGTCATTTATTTTACTTTTAACCTAGACGCCATCTTGGATTTTATGGCGGCCATCTTGGATGTCTTGATGACTTCATAAAATCGCTGTAATTGATTTGATATTAATTAAAAAACTAGAATTGACCTTAACTAGCCAGATCTTTACTATTTATGCAAAATACTCGATCTAAAACAATTTTTTGAAAAAAATTAGTAAGACAGGATATGAATTGCATATCAAGTTGTCGGCTGATAAATTTTAGGAAAATCAAGAAGTTCCATGTTAGTAGCATTTCCCATTTATAAATGGCAAACAGATTTGCCTTGGGAGGGGGAGAGGGGCAAACGCCCCTAACAGCATAAATAGACCATGCGCACGCTAGCTAATGAGATAAAACGAGCTACCATACTTGTGTCAATGGAATCCAAATGATTAAATTGTACGTTTATACTATTTGTAATGCCAACTGGTGATAAATAACTCACTAAGTACCAGCAGGAAGGGTAAATAATAAATATGCTTGATAAATAACTCACTAAGTACCAACAGGAAGGGTAAATAATAAATATGCTTAATAAATAACTCACTAAGTACCAACACTGCAACAGGAAGGGTAAAAATAATATATTTTCCGCCTCTTTTATTGTGCAAAAAAGAATATTATATGTTGCTTTCTTTAAAAAAAATATGCTTAATGGAAAATTGTTCGAGTCTAAGCCAGTCTTATATACGCCAACAGATGTAGCATTGTCAATAGTTGAGAAGTCGAGCTTCTTTATTTTAAGTGATTGCAATGAATATGGAGATGACAGGCGTTTTAGTTGGGTTATATAAATGAAAGAGAAATGTGTATTTCTTTCAGTAAATCGTTATTTCTATATCTACTATAAATTTACATTCTATTACTTAATGCAAAATACAATTATAACATATTACAATAGGGTACGAAATCTTGTGAGATGGACCTGATGTAGTTAGTGCAATTTTTTTAAATCAAATCTACTTCGGCCTTGGGTTAACGAGAGAAGTTATACGGTACTGCAGTCTTAGCAACATTAAAATGGGTCCGTACCTGATTCTTTACACAATGTCAAACACTGAGATCAACACGAAGCACGCTTTTATCCGTTTCGTTCTGAAAAAGGTCCATAGCTGCTTATAAGTCACTTTGATATGGAACAGGAAAAGCGCTGTTTGCACAGTTTTTTTTCAGTATTTTTTTCTGTCCCGTCCCGTATTTTTTGCTTATGTAAACGAGGCTTGAGCGTTAACAGACACAGAGAATATAATGTTTCTATTCACATTTCTGACCCCCTCTGTAATATTCTCATGTAAAGGCCACCTGTCTTAATTAGCCCTTATGATTATTACAAGTGGCCTGTACTCAACATTCTGTTACTAAATCAAGTACTTGTTGTTGTTGCTGTTGTCTCTGTTGCTGTTGTCTCTGTTGCTGTTGCTGTTGCTGTTGCTGTTGCTGTTGCTGTTGCTGTTGCTGTTGCTGTTGCTGTTGCTGTTGCTGT
>JANVCJ010096325.1:0-10006 GCA_026413505.1 Epizoanthus ramosus
GCTAACCCCAACCCGCTAACCCCAACCTGTGGTTGACCAACCCTTCACCCCCTACCCCGCATCCCCTTACCTGTCATCCCCCTACCCATCATCACCTTACCCCTCATCGCCCTACCCCCAGATGGGTCAGCGAGGCATGTTCTTTGCCCCGCTTCCTAAAGTAATTGTACCAGTCACGTGTTAGAATTATTACTAACGCTTCAGCCTTCGTACTTTCAGCTTGTTGGTGAATCACTACCAAAGATCTTGTACGACACTATGCCAATTGTATCCTTTTCATTGAAGACGTTTTGTCTAGCGAGCCTTTAGTGTTCACTCAAGGCTTTAGACTTTAGAATAATAGGGTTGTCTTCTTCCAGTACGGTGGGGATTTCAGCAGATATCTTTCTCATTGGCCCTTAGGACAAGAACAGCTCAAACAAAAAACTGTTATTATTATTATTAAGGCTAGCTGGTGTAGTAGGCATTCTAGTTGTTTTGGGGGCGAAAGAACTCTAGGCTAAAATCAGTGTAACTCCAAATCGCTTAAAGCAAAAGAACTACAAATCGCTATATTAAACTCCAAAACAATTTTTAAAATACACTTACTAATTATGCTACTAAAAGATATCCTAGCACCAACAATCTTTGACTTAGGATACATTATAAGCATTGTAAGCCGCTTTTGGTTCCATGTTGCAGCTTTCGTGCCCGGTTAAGCTTAGTGTACACTAGCAGCGGAGACGGGAGGGGAGACGGAAGCACAAGCGCCAGACTTCATGCATACAAACACTGTACATGTAAAACTGAGACGGAACGAATGGAAGGTTTTGATCTGTTTCGTTCTGTCTTCATTTTACAGTGTTTGCATGAACTCTGGTGCTTCCGCTTCCGTCGCTGTCACTAGTTTGAACCAGGTTTTAGACTTTAGAATAATGGGGTTGTCTTCTTCCAGTACAGTGGGGATTTCAGCAGATATTTTTCTCGTTTGCCCTTAGGACAAGAACAGCTCAAACAAAGAACTATTAATCCGATAGGAACGTCACTCACTTATCTACTCTGGCTGAGCAAAACGTACCATTCTGAGGTTTAGTTCGGATCAATCAAATTATTTCTTCCCATTTCCCATTTCCCGAATTATGCCGAATTATGTACTAAAATTCGTAATGGCTTACTACTCTGCTGTTGGCTCCAACTTTCCAGGAGGAAAGTACTTTGTACTCTGCTGTCAAGTCTTTAACTATATCGCAGATCTGGTTACAACCAGGAGAAGTGGCACATTTCACAGAAAAGCCGAGTTACGTATGTCCAGGTAATTTATTTCTTCAAGTTTATAATCTTTATACCCAGGTTTTAGATAACTAATCAGTGGCATGGCTTGAGTTAGCTTGCATACACTGCAAGAATAGCATCTGATAATGAGGCCAGATATTAAGTGCTTGCTATTTTACCCCCCTGTGCAGTGTACAAGACAAGTGCCCGTCGGGGGGTCCTGTCCACGACTGGTCATTCCACAAACTACGTACTATCGGTCAAACTGCCTTCAGATAGACCACAAAATCACTGGATAGTACGAGGAGTTGCAATGCTGTGCCAACTGGACGATTAGTCAGCGGTCGTCATAATTGTGTGGTTATTCTCAAAGCCCGCGTTCTTATTGGCCAGCTGCAGGCCCGTAATATTTACTACACAATACTTCTCAAGTCGAAACAACTGCGTAATCACGTGGTCGTGGACGGACATAATGGAAGAATGTGGAGTCACGGTTCGTTCAATTGTTCAATATAGATGGCGCAGTGTCTTCGCGGTTCTCATCAAACCATAAACAGCAGCTATTCCAGATTAGAATTCGCCGTGTCGAAAGAGCGGCTCTAACCAGGTCCTGACAAACGTACCTGCATTGCTTGTGTGATCCGACATGACTGCATGGAATAGTCGGAAGGTCTTCGTTCCTGTATTGTGTTCGCTATGGTGCACGTGCACTTCTTCGAAGTCGTCTAGGCCACAAGACCTGCAGCCTGATGTAGTTCTAGCCGTCTGCTGTGCCGAGATGTGATGTTCTATGGTACCTTTATAAGTAGACTCAGTTGTACAGAAAATAAACAAAGACCAAGGAAGACCTACTCCGGGTCCGTAAGTCGCACTAAGTCGCCTTGTTCCTCAACACTATTAGCTTAACTTGCCTTAAGTCGCCTAAAGTCGCATTGATTTATCCCATTGATTTTCCTTAAGTTGCCTTAAGTGGCGCTAAGTCGCGGAGACTTAACGACCCGGGGTAGGCCTTGTTTTTCGGTCTCTGTTTTATTTTGTATTTTTTATAAGATTGCCAGGAACATCTGGATTGAGGTGAGCTTAGTTAGGAATATTTGTCCATTGTTTGTACATATCATATAGGTATAAGCGTACATAACACCACTTTGTTCACCAACCAAACTTTGTCCAACTTACCACTTAAGAAATGCGGGGAAAGGGAGAGTCCTGCCCCAGAAAGCAGTGCTACAAGGAATTGTTTTATAAACTGTTTTGCCTTGTTTTCGTACAATACACTTTAGTGTATCCTGCCTAATATATATTCGTTTTTCTTGGAATATTTCTTTGTATTACAGAAACCACATTGAAAGAGGTTCGACTTCAAAACTAAAATGAGTAACCTGGGTAAATATGACATTAATGGTTATAAATATTAACCCACGAATGGACAGCGACTTTAGGACCCCCGTGTGTGTTTTTAGACCTAACCGTTTTGCAGATAAACCAGATGAAATGAAATTTGTAGATGCGAAGACGGTTTTTGATCCTAATTTATTGACGTCATCGTTTATAAGACGTTTACTGCGTTTTTAAGACGTTTACTGCGTATATATAAGGTAAAATGTTTTAAGAAGCTGTTAAAATTGCAAACGTTTTCAGTACATTTCACTACAGTACAGCAAAATTATTAAAGCAGTACTTTTGGTTAGATTTGACTGAACCCGTTGTCCCAAGGAAGTGGCTTTTGAATTTGTGTTTTTGATAAAAATGCCAATAAACACTCCCCCCCCCCCGACCCGACCCGGTTCAATATTGAATGAAAGTGTTCTTTGCAGCAATGCTTTCTGGGATAACATGATGAAGTGAAACACGGTTTGGTTTCCAAAGTGGTGAATTCTCTAGATTAGAAGTAGTTAAAAGTGGGGAGTCTTCTTCCGCTGGAAACAAAGCAAAATTGTCATTAGTTTTTCAATGGGATATTTCAAAAATATCCCACTAATTGTATCAACAATCGGCTGTAAATACTGTAAATAGAATACCAGCTCGAGATACTTGATGATTTTTTATTAATGAAAAAGATTTTTTATGAACACATTTATAGCGGAATTCATAGTAGAATTGATCGTATAACGAATTATAAATAACACAATAGGAGAATCTATTTTACAGCTCGTGCTATTTTTAGTGCATACAAATGTATTGTTATGATTAATTGAGTATTGTATTTATACTCAAATGTAACAAGATTCCGCCTTTTTTTCCTTTGTTAATTATAATTTAGAAGAGGATGTAGAAGTTATAACTGTGATTCCACACGCAGTTTATAGTAGTCAGCTCAACTTATGTATAAACACCAAGCATTTATTAGTAGTGCAGACACTGAGTAGCTTAATAACCATGCACCTTCATGCACTGCTCCGATATTACTCCAATATTGCTCCAATATTGCTTCAAAGTTCTATTACATGTACTAGAGATACAGCCATCAAGTTTGAAAGAGCAAACTATCTTGTTAAAATTCCAAGCAATTACATTTTTCATCCACCACTTTCTTCTACTGAAACGTTGGGATAATGTGCGCAGTCACGTGGCTATATGGAAGAATCTGATTGGTTATTAAAGATATTCGTGATCCATTAGCTTGGGAAACATTGGTTGGAATACTGACATAAAAACGTTTTACCTTCGTAATTATTAGTGTTCAACGAAATCAAATTTAGATGCCTGTTCTGACTTCCTTGCATGTGTTAAACACGAATACGCGCTATAAAAGGCAAGGTATCTAAGGTACACCTCGCTCAGTTGTCAATCAACTACAGAGGTGTGTGGGGCTCTGTCTTTAGTTAAACTTACATGTAGCCACCTTGAAGTTCAAGGCAATGTAGTATTTCTGTAGTTGATAAAGAGAAAGTGCTGAGTGGATATAATTTGTCTTGGATGGTGTTCTTCAACACAAGGCACGTGAACCGCGCTCATTATGTCACCGTTCGTGTATTCAAGACAGCTATTCCTGTAAAAAGCAAAGTCCTACCTGAAGAAAATAAATAAACACTAATTTATTTGTTATCTCTAATTACCTAACTGCATATACTATTGGTTGGACGATGTTGGTCGATGTTTGGTGTTGCACGGAGACCGTTCAAAAGGCTCCAGCCAACATCACGCCTATATCATGCCAACATTAAGCCAACATAATCGCAACATTCTTCGGTTGCGTTTTACGTAACAACGTAAAATATTTATATAAGGGATATGTTTAAAACACAAGTCTTTTATTCATTAAGCACAATTGAACAGTCACTTGTATGTTGATCAAATGCTCTGAAGTAACACACCATCAAATGTTAGTTAATTATTCGCGTTTTGACAACTGCGGATTCATGCGTAGCTGATCAGATAGTTTTCAAGATTCCATGAAATAAATACTGAAATATTAAAGAGAAATAACGAAGGGAGATCAGAGGGGTTATAATTCCCAGCTGCATTGTAGAAGGGTGTGTCAATCAGTGTTTCTCGTTGCTGTTCTAGGTTATTTTTATTTTGCGTTCTCTTACTATTGCTTTGTACCTGACTAGCTTTTTTATAGACTGAGAAACGGAAGGGAAAACAACGAGAGATATTGATAAACTCGTGCAGTTTATAAACCTAGCCAAGGGCTGGGTTAAAATCAGGACTACAGAGATCGGGACCGAGCGGAGACTGGGCTCGTGTATGTATGTATGTATGTATTTCGGGATATCGTGGACAGAGTAGGGTAGGGCCTCCTACCCCAGGGACCACCCCACTAGACTTAGTTCAATTATCCGATATAAAGTAGTCGCTAATCCAAAAACAAAAATAGGGATGGACCCTAAACAATACCAGAAAGCAGTGTTTTACATAATGTGTTAGATCAACCGGAGTCTTTCGCAGAGTGTGAATCTAATGATTGTGTATCATGCATTGTTTAAGTTATATTTCAAACACGAGAATCATTGTTTAATCACCACATTTCAAACACCGAGAACGGTGTTAAAAAAACGATGTGCAGCGGATTTGTTTTAACTCGAGTTCGAGGTGTTTGAAATGTAATGAAACACTCTTTCGAGTCTTTGAAATTACTTCTCGAACAAATTTAGTTTTGGGCGAAAATTAGTGAATCCAAAAATGAAGCCGTGTTTGAACTGATTTCAAGACACGTCGCGGTATTGGTTTTCTTTTGTGTTTGCATGATGAATTATTAATGAGTTTGAGAATATAAATTAAATATTAAAATGGCGCCAGTTACGGAGACTTCAGTACATGTTACAACAACAACAACAAGAAAATTCTTTATTTCTGCTCACCGGTGTCTCATCGCGAAGTTCCAGTTTACTCAGTTTAAAGTGATTCGGCATCTTTGCAAGAGTGAGTTTGATATGCTGCAAGACAAACCTCGCACTCATGAACACTCGGGGCTGTGACCGAACGGAGGGTAAGTGTGCTGATGTCTGTTCATCCTCGGGGGCCAGTGGCAGATCGTCGGGCAGGGGAAAAAGTAGACTTGAAACTTCCCCCCGCCCTGCTTTATCGCCGCCCGAAGATACCCCCTGGGTCTCCGAGGATGATGTTTGTTATGTTTCTCTTCGTCTGTAAACCTAGAGTAATTTCGCTTAATCCGTGAAACAATCCCGGGCTGAAAACAATATCTAACAGTCAGTGAATAGTAGACTAAAAGGCGAACAGAAGAAAACAACAAGATTGAGAGAGTAATGAAGTTTATTATAGATACGAGTAGTCCCTAGTTCTCTCTTGAGATCGTCGAGCGGTATACGGTACGGGAACGAAAAGATGGCGGGCGCCTTTCCACGCCCCGTGTGTCGCGCGCGCCGATCGACGATCTCAAGAGCGAAAATAGGGACTAATCGTAGTTTATAAAGCTTTTTGCGAAGGATGAAATCTGACTGTAGTAAGATACTTGACAGAGCTGGAACAACTTCGCTGTATAATAAAAAATCCAGAATGCACTGATCAGGGGCGGATCCAGGATTTTTTGAGGGGGGGGGGGGGTTGTAAGTATGAGACTTTTAAGGCAAAGGACCCTAGGCCCAAGGTGGTCTGGACTCTGGAAGACCTTTGAAAAATGCCTCAGAGGGAGGGTTTCAACCCCCTCAACCCTGCCCCTAGATCTGCCTCTGCCGCTATTGGCATTTTAATACATGCTTCTTTTAATAAGAACAATGAGGCTCAGATCGCCCAAAATTTAAGAACAATCTGAGGCTGGGAAGACTTTGAACCATAACAAGACTCGGAGCTATAACTATGTTTCAATAGGAAGTATTATTTCTCGCGCTTAATTTGATTTCATTTGATTCTCGTTGCCACGGCTTGTTACCTAGGGGTCTGGTTGTGTTCATTTCGGGTTTTTTTTTCAAACCACAGCAATCGTATTTTAAAATTATAGAAATAAGAACAATTTGAGGCTGAAATGACCAAAATACTTTAAAAGAACAATGAGTCTCGGCCAAAATATCTGGTTCTTATATTAAAAAAAAGCGTGTATCGTTTACCATGTAGTTGTACACATGTGAATATTTATAATCGACAGGCCTTGGGACTTTGTTATGTGGAAATTTGATCTTGGATCAAAGATAGCTAGCACAATGTTATAACTATACATGACAATTTAAAGAGTGAAAACAACTAAAAGAAATCAAAATGCAAACTGTTCACACCACGATGCCGAAGTGTTGTCACACCGACACTGATCTCAGCTTCCGAATAAACCTTCATTTGATTGGCCGCTTGTTGACATTTGCACAGGAATGGTTTTCTGATTAGGCGCGTGAATTTTACCCGGAATTTTATAGACCTTTTGCTCAAAAGTTCTTTCAGATTCATCTATACTATGCGATTCAAGGAAAATTCATTGCCTGACTCTTATATTCCACGTTAAATTTCACTCGAAAAATATATATCGCATTCATCGCTTCTATTCGCGATTCGTGCGATATAATTTTACTCGTGAAAGTCAGGCAATGAATTTTCAACTCAAAAATACTCCGCCCCATTCTTGTGGCCAGCGGAAACCCAACAAAACACGCGCGAAGGACTGGGTCGAGAATTATTGCAATGGCGTCCGATCCGAAGAACATGAAGCTGAAGTGAATGGTTGTGAAAAGAAGCGAAGAATGAAGCTGACGGATAATGTTGTACGTTCGTATAGGGTGGCTAAAGTGTTCAGAGAAAACAGCGACAGGGTCAACCATATGAGCTTTTCTGCAAATGGAGAAACTTTAATCTCAAGCAGCGATGATGATTCGATAGTAATTTACGACTGTGTCGAGGGGAAGTAAGTTCGAACATATTCAGATATTCAGTACTCATTCAATACAGTTATAAAGTGATCTATGGATCAAGACGAAAGCTATGCTGTTTCTCCTTCTGTCGTTAAGATAATATATTAAATACAAGCGTAACTATGCATTGTTTCAGACCGAAAAGGACCTTGTACAGCAAGAAATATGGAGTGGCTCAAATTCAGTACACACACGCCGAACACACTGTCATTCACACATCCAACAAAGTCGATGGTAAGTAATTATTATCTGTCTGTTTCTATAATGGGAATAGCGCGGAATCAGTGGTTGTCTATTGGGTACAGGGAACTACGAGAAAAAAATCACAATAAAATAAAATGTGCAAAAGAGTTAAGCAGAATACCCCCCCCCCCAACACACACACACACACACACAAACACACACTGCACATTCCCAGTTCTATTGAAATACAGTACATTCAGGAACAGTACTGGGTGGTATTCTGCAATTGCTCCAAATTGAGTATTGTAGTAAAGAGTTTTAAAGTATAGGTAACAGGCTCAGTAGGATGGGAAGGGGGTGGGGGTGGGGGTGATCTTGAATAATCAGGTGTTATTATTTAGGTGTGATAAGGAGAGGGCTAAATTGCAGAATACCCTGCCACTCGTTATAATTTATTACTGCACATCTCTTGAGCATTCTATACAAGTTTGTAATTACATTCAATACAATACTAGGCAAATACCATGGGGGTGGGGGTGGGGGGGCGGTCTGCAGGAAAGTTTGGACAGACAAGAAAAGCACATATGATAGATGCCTTGAAGAAGGAGAATTGGGATAGTTGACCCTGTTGTCAATCCATTATTTTGCCCATTCTGCATACATTCATGACTGCCACGAGAATGCATGCTGACTGACAACCAAAACTTGACACTGGTTTCAACTATGTTAGAATAAAATCAGCTTCTTACAAAAGCTAATAGTTTCAACATAAATTATTTGATGAACAAAAGATCAAATAAAATTCAAGCAATCTATTCAGTTTAAATTTGTACAAATAAATTATATAACAATTAATTATTAGAAAACAGTCGATACATGTACATGTACATACAGATACCTCTCTTTTGGTTTCTTCATCTGCAAATCTATTTCTGCTTTTGCAATCTTTATACGAACTAAGACTTTTGCAAGATAATTTGGATCAATAAAATTAATTACTCTCAATTGAAGTATTCAGTTGGAAAAAAAATTATAAGGGGTTATTCCATTAAAAAAAAAACACACACCTCCACGGATGGCAAGGTTATTGTAGCCCCCCCCCCCCCTCCTCCTCCTGCCTAAATTTCCAATGCCCAAGACCCCTAGAGATCCCACCAGGATTTCCACAGGTTTAATAAACCAAACAAATTCAAAACAGTTAAGGCATTCTAGATTTTTTGGTTATCTTGTACTCGTTGCTGAGCTACTGAGCATTTTTATATACACTGCTAGCAGTTATCTTTCAAATATGAACAAACATAATTACCGGTATAAGGAAATGTGGGTAATTTCCGCACCATTTTATCCACATTCACTGATGTATTAATCGCAGTACTGTATAGCCTAGGTGTTTAGAGTTATTTCACGATTTCCTTCCAGCCCCGCCCTGTTAAGAATGGTCTTATCTCTTCTGTGATTAATTCCAAATTTATTTTCTCTCTGTTACAGACACAATACGTTATCTGTCACTTCATGACAACAAGTACTTGAGATATTTTTCAGGACACACAAGGAAGTGAGTATAGAGACAGTACACTCTTGAAAATAAATATACTTTTGACATTTGAGTACTACTGTCAGAAGTATATTCTTGTCATTATTACTATTTATAGTTTATTATTGTTACCAATAAAAATAATTATTGTATTACATGTACTATTCTTTGTAGCAGTGGTATTGATAATACTATTAATAATAGTAATAATTAATAATAATATTAATACTATATACTACTAATCTATTGTAGCAATCCAAACAAACATCGGGTTCTTTATCTTCATATTTATATGACATTATAAAACAAAATATAAAACAAAATAGAAGCTACTTCAATTGTAATATAGTATAGTAGCAGTATGTGTAGCAATAGCAGAACTGTAGCAGTAACAGTACATGTAGCAGTAGTAGCAGTAACAGTACTTGTAGCAGTAGTAGCAGTAACAGTACTTGTAGCAGTTAGTAGCAGTAACAGTACATGTAGCAGTAGTAGCAGTAACAGTACTTGTAACAGTTAGTAGCAGTAACAGTACTTGTAACAGTTAGTAGCAGTAACAGTACTTGTAGCAGTTAGTAGCAGTAGCAGTAGCAGTAATTGTAACAGTTAGTAGCAGTAACAGTACTTGTAGCAGTTAGTAGCAGTAACAGTACTTGTAACAGTTAGTAGCAGTAACAGTACTTGTAGCAGTTAGTAGCAGTAACAGTACTTGTAGCAGTTAGTAGCAGTAACAGTACTTGTA
>JANVCJ010096336.1:0-10005 GCA_026413505.1 Epizoanthus ramosus
GTGACATCTTTAATTTATATCAGATTTGTGCAACTCCAATTCTCACGATTTTTTTTAGTCCTTGTCATCCCTTTCAGTTCACCATTTTAGTATATAAATTATAACACAAAATTTATGACTGGCCACAAGAAGTTGTAAGAAGCATAGATATATTATATCTGTTCTTGGTTGTTAACTGAAAATACTTGTCAAAGAACTCAAAATGTTGAAACATACATGTAATTATGTGACATGTACAGGCTGTTTTCTTTGTCTTGTTCCGCACCTTGGTTTTTGTCTATGGGCAACTTCTCCTAACTTTACTGGTTATTTGACCTGAAAACCTACAAGACAGTTAAAATGATCTGACATTGTAATATTACACGGATCTTGAGCTCACAGTCAAGCATCACTAGCAATGATGTCATACACATAGACTTCACATCTTTCATTCAGGTGTCAACACCACAAATTAAGAGGCTCTTGATGTAAACACCTCTCTTCTCGGGATCAAGCAACTCGAAAACATGTTTTGCTCCATCTCAAGAACAGAGAAGATTTTAAATTTGACTTTCAAATTTGGGTAGCTTATGGTAAAGTTCTGTGAAGCAGTATCACAGCCAGTATCATGTAATCATGTTAATAAGAAAACATAGGCAATACTTTATATTGTGGTTTTAAAAAATGTCTTACCTATAAGACAGTAGTTGGCCCATGAAATAGATATTGCTAGACTAAGTATGATATAATCATAGCAAAAATTAGGGGAACAGAGAGCTGCAGAATTGATGTCCAGGTTTGAGTTTCTCAAGAGCAAATTAAATTAACACAGGATTAGGTGTATAATACATTATAATTCAACAATAATTTTCATTGTGAAATGGTGCACTCCCATTGGACAGATTCGATCACATGATGCTTGCCACAGGGCAAATATCAGGCAATACAACATGCTCATAAGTGATATTACCTAAATGTAGGCAGCTATAGTGGAACTACATGTATCTTGATCTGATAGTGACAGTTTTTCAAACGTTTTCTGAACATTGGTCTTTCAGAGCTGTGCAGATTTGATTGTATATTAGTCAAATGAAATCTTTGACACTGTTTGATTTGAAACGAGGGCTGGTAGTAAGTAAGTTTCAAGTAAGTTGCCCAGTTGCCAATTGTTCAAATTATGCCAATTATCCTTTGCATTACTGCTATTTACACTGAGTAATAGCTGAATATTCTTTGCACTGCTCAAAACACCTACCGAAGAATTCGTTGAGGTCAATTCAGTTCCAGTTAATAACTCAAAAATTGCATAATGTGGAGGTAAGCACCGATGTTTATGTGAGTCTTAATTCATTTTCAGTTGACAATTTTATCAAAGATTGCGAATGAAGGAACATTCATTTTATGTAGGTCTCCAAAGCTTTCTGGTGGCAAATTTACAGCTAATATGTAATTATATCGATGGTTTTTATGGGTAACTAAACTTGGTTTACAATGCATAATTTATCAGTTTGATTTAGTGCAATTCTTTCTGGTCAAAAATACACTTGTGCAAAGTCTGTTGGTCATGAAAAGCTTTGCAATAAACTTTTTGAAAACGTACTATAAACGCTGTCTCTTGTTGTTCAACTCTGGAAACTTGAGTGTTTTATGCACAAAAACAGTGAAACAGGCGTGCGATGTTGTTATTTGATTTTGGCAAAAAATTATTGCTAAATTATAAAATGAATAAAATACTTCTGTCTTGCTGTTCTATTGAGTCATACAGTCCCTCGGCTTCCAAATTGTTCTTGAGAGCTTCTCATTTGCGCTCAGCTTTCGCCTCGGGCAAGATGTTTACTCTTTGAACAATTTGTCAGCCTTGGGGTCTGTATGACTCGATAGAACATGTGACAGAAGTACTTTATTCACTAAATACAATACATAATAATTATGTACAATACAATACAATACAATACAATACAATGCAATGCAATGCAATGCAATGCAATGCAATGCAATACAATACAATATTTACTTTCCCGTACGGGGTTTTCGAAGTAATTTACATTTCTGCTTTAAAATATTGATAAGAGTAGAAGTAAAAGTAGTAAAATGTATAGTAGTTAATATATAATGTATAATTTATTGGTAGTTCGCCCCATGTATCAGATCAGAACCGATGGACAGCATAGATTCTGGATTCCAATCCTTTTATTTCTGGATTCATGTTATTCATGTTGTCCTTCAGAAAAGTCTCCCATTCACAGTTAGAACCGTTGAGATAATTGTTCATATGATGCTTTACACCATATTTTATTACATCGCCAGTCTGCACCAAAGCCTTTGGGAAACCCACAACCCAAGCAGTGTCTGTCTGACCGGGTGAGTTCTAAATAATTAATGTGTTAAAAAAAATTGTCGATTTACCCTGATCTGGAGGTCTATTGACACCACCTGTGATAGATAACAATAACGATAACCATAACGATAACGATAGTGGTAACGGTGGTGTTGACAACAGCCGGCAGTAACGATTGCGATCGCGGTAAAAATAACGATGGCAGTAACAACGATAGCGGAAATGATGACGATGACGATATATAACAACAAATTAACAACAACAACAACAACAAAAACAGCCGAACAACAGCAACACAAAAGTTGTATGAAAGTTGCAACTGAAAAAACTGCGTAATTATTGCACGATTGTGTATCAGTCATTTTGGCAGGTGAACGTTTTACAATCTGATCGCAAATTTCAAGTGACAGTCACACGAGCGAAAATTGTCGTTGACTTTTATCAAAATTTGAACAAGCTCAAATTTGTTGAGGGGGCATAAGAGTCAATAGGAACGGACAAGAATCATTGAGTATTCCGCAAATGAAAGTTTCATCCTCTTAATAACATAGAATCTACTACATGATAACTGCATGTGGTGTGGTGGAACAGCAGAGTGCCGGAACTGTAGTGGGACTAAGAAATGTGATGTAATGGTTTATAGGATATTGCCATTTGAATCGAGTCGTGCCGCCATTTAGTGCAATGCAACCGCAGATGAGGGAGAAATAGCTCACCTACAGCATTTTAAGTAGGTGATAAACTTCGATATTTTCATGAGCTGAAAGAACAGATCTGAGTACTGCTGCTAAAAGAGTCACTGAGGAATGTATATAAGTTATCCGTTGCTGAGGTAAACGATTCAGATGCGCTTGTTTTTACTCTTCTTGAGGTGAGCTAAGCTAGGCACCCCGGGGGGTACTCACATACATTGGACTGAGTACCCCCCCCCCCCCGGGCTAGACTCTCCCCAAGTGATGGTGAGCAAGAGCGGTCGCCTCAGGACTTCGCAGTTGTCTGACGAACTGACTGTGATATTCGTGTTAGAGACGATTTGGCTTGGCTGTCAAATGTTCATTGTCATTGTATTGCCAAAGCAGCTTTTTGACCAATAAAATTTCGAGAGTTGAGTACTGGCGGCCAATCAGAGATGAGAATTGATGCGTGACTCTCTGACGCGAGCATTTTGTTCTGATCAATCTTTTGACAGTCAAGCGAAATCATTTCTATCAGTATAATGTCTTATATTGGTTCAGTTATAATATGTGTAAAATCAGCTTATGATTCGTTTTTTTTTTACGTTCAACAGGTTGCGACATTAGAAAACACAGTCCGCACACTGAGCACAATGCTGCATTCTCAGACAATAATGGTTCAAACACTCACAAATGATCTCAACAAAGCTAAACGAGATCTCACTGCTGAAGACAAGTTGCTCAATGGCAAGCTGGCTAAGAACACCTTGCTTCTGGCTGGTCTCAATGTTAAAGTAAATCAAGCTCTGCAAAAAGCAGGTATATATATTTTAACTATTAATATTAATAATAATAATAATAATAATCACAATAATAATCATAATATAAATAATAATAATAATGGTAACATTGTATATTGTACACGGTGTATTACAGCAGATAATAGTAGCAAAGTATTTTAATTGTTTACATATTGATACATGTCTATTCCATTATGCAGTTTATATCATTTTACTTCAGTTGCTTATATTTTAAATGATGTGGAAAACTTGTAATACAGTTTTTGTAGTTGATTATCTAATATTATTTTTTAATACCATTCCCCAGCAGAAGAAGATATCATTTTGAGCTTGCTTGCTTGGAAATTATAAAGAGAAATGAATTTGGACCTTTGTTAATTATTTTTATATCAATCTTAAAGATTATTTTTAGATGCCGCAGGTTTTTGACATCACACGAAATTATAATTAAAGCTACCAATTACCAAAACTTACAGTACAGACTGTATGGCAATTACGGTAGCCTGACCTCAGAGAAAATTTTCCAAATATGGCGTTGCTAACATATATAGTTAGGAAGTTAAAGAGGGGGCCGAACTGGGCTCCCCCTAACCGGCCTTAGCACTCCTAACTTCTCTTCACTCAGGTGTATAAATGGGTATCTGGCAAAAGTTTGGGGGACAAACCTCATAAAATACTGGGGGTAACCTTGCGATGGACTGGCATCCCATCCAGGGGGGAGTAGTAATACTCTCACTCGCTTCATGCTAGCCATGTTGGCTTCTTCAACCCTTTGCTTTTAGATAAGGTTAAAGGAAATTAACACAAGGAACGAAGTAAGCTCAAACGAAAAGGAAAACCGGTTTTAAACAACAGATATTACAACAGTCATTTAAATTTATTCATATCTCTATTAGGCAAATGGCCAGCTGGTCACTACTGCATTCTTCAGGCCAGCGGTAGCTGCCCTTCAGGGTTCACAAAGCATTCTGGGTACATGAGGGCCATCAGTCTGTATGCGGGCTCCTCAACCTACATCACAGGGGGCTCCTTTGGAGACAGCAAGATACAGTGTCACGGGAAGTGCGGCCAGTATGGTCACTGGACGGGAGAACTGTATATCTACGCATGTTGCAAGTAAACTATACCGCTGACAAGCCTACGTGGGATACGGGAATCCTTGGCTCACCATCAACACTGAGACAACAACATATCCTAGATGCTGATAAGTTGGAAAACACACTTGGAACTAGTATATGCCAGTTTATTCTATTTCAGTCTTAATTGTACTAACGTGTAAAGAATTTCTTTTATTTGAAAGCTTGTCAACAAATAATGGGATTCTCCGGAATAACAAGATGATAACCGAAAATAATCTTTATTCAAGATTCCTTAGTAATTCAAGAGTTTATAGATGTTGACCTAAACATAAATCCAATCACAAATACAGAATAATAAAGTGATACTGGAGGTAATAGTTTCCAGTTCTGAGATGACACTGGCGCACATGCTTTTAGTCATAATAAAACTGATACCAAGTCCAAGTTTGTTCGCAAACATAGGAAACTGAAACTTTCAAAAAAAAATTAGAACTGATAGAAATTTAAAAAGAAACATTTTTTCCTATCGAATTAATTCTGCTTCGACTGGTTGTAACTCACCTGGTACTGTTTACAATTGATGAATTATTAGGCAACTGCTAGTCTGCTAACGTGATTTAATTTTTAAAAATATTCTGCAGTTTTAGTTTTTACAACAGCCTATTAGGCTTTAATATACTAGCTGCTGTTCTGGGATGAGCCCACGATTATCAAAGTCAACTCAGCACACCATCATCAGTGTCAAAGTTCCAAATATGAGCCTGCATAGCATGACTAACGGCTACATAGTTATACTGACAGGAATGTTTACCAAATCCAGTTTTGATTTCTTATTTATCATGCATTTGTACAAATGTTTTGTTTGTACTGTAGTACTGTTCAGTACAAACTCGGGAGAGGCGGAGAGATGGCGGTAAGATGTAAATATCTGAATACAGGCGCGCCTTTAGAATCGTTTATCGCATTGGTGCTGGCTTGGTCTTGAAATCCAGAAAGGTAAAACGATAAGGAAATTAAATTTCAAATGTATGAAAAGAATTAAAGAAGGAGAAGTGGTCAGAAATTAACTTATAATAAATTCGATTACCAATGCCTTTTCTGACCCGTAGCGGAAGCATAGAAATTGCATTAACTGATCAAGCATAACACTGAGTCAGTCGGCGTTGGGCTATACTAATCTCTTTTATTTCGTTTGAACTTATCAAAGGGTATCTGGGTACAAGCAATTTCATTTACCATGTCTGTGCAGCTGCCAAGCCCAATCCCAAGTCTTGCGCGCTCTGCGCTCGGCCAGACTTTTTATTAAATCCGGTTACTTGTGTGAGCGTGGTTGGCGCAGTCAGTAAGACCTCTGCCTTCCAACCAGAACGCCCCGGGTTCGATACTCGGCCTTGCCGAGGGTTGAATTTGTGCGACCTTCTTTCACCACACGTTAAACCGTAGGCCCATGACAGTGTCCCCAATTAGTTCATATGAACTAGAAGATTGACACTTAAATAAAGTTACTTACTTACTTACTTACTTGGCTATGCGTGGTCTACCATATCTGTCATAATTTCGTTTCCGGTCAACAAAAGCCAACAACTTTTATCAAGCTCCACAACCAATTGTCCAAAAGCCATTGCATTTATTTTGTTTCTTATCAGTTTTTTTTAGTGAACAAATTAAAACGTTCATTAATACAAGTGTGTGATTGGCAGTTTCTTGTAAATAAAAGCAACGTTTTTGGCCAAACTGGGGCTACCAAGCCCATACTGCTACTGCTAAACTAGGTTTTCCATACATACACATGTCTAGTCCGTTAACAGGAAAGGGGTCTTATCCATTTTGAAACACTAATATGCATTTCAATTAGGATTGTAAAAAAGGCCATAGACCGGCGAACACTGGCTCAAATTAAATAGCGTTTGCACTACAACAAACCTAGAGACGAGTACTAAGTGCAGTTCTTGTCCATTAGTCATTACTCTAAACTACAAGATTTGGCCTTAGTAGGGCAAGGCGCAGAAATAAAAACATTTCAGATGGGTGTTTTAGCGTATTTTAAGTTTTTTTTTTTCAGCAGTATGGCTTGGCAAGGCTGATTCGTAACTAGAGGAAATATCAAATTTGACTTTTCAGCCATACATATTCTGTAAGTAAGAAAAATATTTCATATCAAAAAATTCTTAAAATTTAAATATATAGTGAAAAAGAAATTCGCAATTGCTAAAAGTATTTTTGGAGACACAGTAATGGATTCATCACTATTTTTATTTTGACATGCAGCAGAAACGGTACTGGCTTCTGATTGGTTGTTTACTGTGGAATTAATTAAAACCAGGGGTTAAAACACTAATTGGCACTGTCATCCGGGAACTCTGCATCACGAAAAAATCTCTCACAATCACCAAACGAATTGTATTTTTTGTAGATGTACTATTAACAAGAAACATCACCGCTTTTCTCGAAGAATTAATGAAAGATAGCACTCGTATTTGATGAAAGTGACACTGAATACCACTCGTGCTGCGCACTCGTGGTATTACTGACACTTTCATCAAATACGAGTGGTATTTTTCATTAATTCTTCTCGAATGGTGGTTTTTCCTATACATTTTCCATTATATGTTTTAGTTGGGAGATAGTCTACCGATAGTCTGATATTGGACAGTGCTATTCTTAAAATTAAAAAATCTTTGACGTGTATGATCGACGTATGGTTCGTCACAAAAGAAAATTTTGTTTAATGTAATTGTAAATGTTTAGCCGGTTTCTTTTTTATTTAGACATGTTTCGATGAAGAGGCACGCCTATTTGTTTTATGGTGGTAGGCCTGACTTGCATGGCAATTCCGGCACCACTGACATGACAGGCAATTTTCTTTCCCGGGTTTTTGTCCACCACCGGGTATCCGATTTATTGTCAAGGGCAACATGTACGTGCAATGCAACGTCACACATCTCTTTACTCGCAATATAAAGTCAACGATACAAAGCTGAGCTGAACAAAGTATATATATATATATCATATATTTTCATATTTATCATATGAAAATCCATAAGATACCGGGTATTAAAAGTGTAGAGAAAAATCATATCTTTGTACATATAAATATCCTTGGTTACTTTTTATGTTTTTTGAACAAAGTCAGCAGAATTTTTTGTTCGCTGACTCAGAAGTTTATTTTTTCTTATGGATTTTCATATGATCTTCTTGTTCACTGGTTCAGAAATTCGTTTTCTCTTATGGATTTTCATATGATAAAAAGAAACTTACATGGCTGTTTGAAGATAAAGCTTTCATCTTCTCTTGTCGAATTTTACAACAAATAAACTGAACAAACTCGTTCGCTACGCTCACTCGTGTGTTACTACATTCGACACTCGAAGATAAAAGCCGTATCTTCGCACAGCCATGTAAGATCCTCTATACGTTCATGCTGCGCTCACTCGTGTGTTACTACATTCGACACTCGAAGATAAAAGCCGTATCTTCGCACAGCCATGTAAGATCCTCTACATATTTATATTTTATAAATGTCCTGTTTATTAGTAAACTGAAGCTCTCAAAAGATAGTAATATTATACAGTTGGCCACTTTATACATTTTGCGATCATATCGCTGAATGTTCTGTAAACATTGCAGACTATTTCAGACAACGCTGACGTTGAGATGCGGTGTTGGTCGGTATATATTCGGCTAGATATGAAATATTCAAAAGGTGTTTCATAACACAGTACACTGCATATCACTTTGTATCAGATACAATAAAATATATTTTTCCACTCCGCTACAGACCACGAGTAGATCCTTTTGCTCCTGAGATCATCAATCTCGTATCTCGTTCAATACATGTATAAGCACTAAGGTTTCCTGGGGTCTCCCAGCCACTTGTTATTTTAAAATATGTATATTGATTATTAATGTAATGTATTAATGGCAAAACAAAAACGAAAAATGATGATGAAAATGAATCTTTATCTATCCAAGAAACAACCTTTCAACTTCCTTTCCTACGCTTTTTAAAATATTTGTAGTCTTCTGATCAGAGATGCAGTTGTTTTCTCAAGTTTCAAGTGAAAGATGTCCCTGCTGATTCAAAGTGTTCCTCACCAATGCAGACAGTTAGTCGCCAGTTATTTACACATTCAACCAACGCTTCCATTAAGATCCCATTAGCACTGAAAACCGCAAGCTGAATATGCTGTAAAATCACGGCTGTACGCTCCCTCCCCAGTAATAAGCCACTCTCGCCACCCCTGGCTCCCCAATAATACCTCCCCCCCGTTATAAGGCCACCAATCTGGTAACATTCGGTGTTTTATTTCATTGGTTCAAGGATCACTCCGGAGAATTCCAGAGTCAGTCCAGTCTGCGGTAATTGTCATCCTCGGAGATTCAGGGGAAATCCGTCGGGCGAGCGGAATTGGAAAAGAAGGGCACGAGCTGCGAGGTTTCGATCGTGCATGTGAAGGGAAAAACTCTATCCTTTTGCGCTTTAATTCCTTCGCGCCCTACTTATCCGCTATTGCCACTGAGTGGGTCTCCGAGGTTGGATCATTATAGGCCCAGATCTAGAGTTTTTTCAGTTATAATTAAATGCAATGCAATGTTGCCGGTCAGATCTACATTCAAATATATCAGTAGCCGCGTAATATGTAATGTAATGCTATGGTAATTGGGTAGATGTCTTTACCCTAGTCATCTCGTTGCGGGTTCAGCTCCTCCGGACAAACACTCAGGGCATTATAATAATTAGGCTAAGCGCTACTGCCTTTGCTCTAACATCTGCAAACGGTTACACCTTCACGTCTTCTCGGATAAAGACGTTAAACCGTAGGCCCTGGGAGACCTTTATCAACCGAGTTGCAAAATCTGTTAAGTTTTAGAGTGGGCTACAAGCAATAAAAGCAATATTCCGGTTATAAGATCCTGGATATAATCCCCCTCTAATTTCCCTTGTACTAACTTAATATCAACACTATCACAGACCTGCGGAACACTATACAAGTCATTAGAAAATAGACACGATATAACGCCCGTTTGGATTGGCTAAGGACCGTTTTCTAAATCTGCATAGAAATCATGAATGACGTCACGAAACAAAGTGAACATTTTCGTGGAGATGTAAAGGTCGAAAATGATTGAAGGCA
>JANVCJ010096347.1:0-10005 GCA_026413505.1 Epizoanthus ramosus
CTCTCTCTCTCTCTCTCTCTCTCTCTCTCTCTCTCTCTCTCTCTCTCTCTCTCTCTCTCTCTCTCTCTCTCTTTCACACACACACACACACAAAGACACACACATACAACAAACGCACAATAAACCATATTGTTCAGTGCTAAACTAAAGCGAACGTGATAAGAAAGCTAATCATAAATGTACCCTTGTGGGCAAAATAAGAAAAGAGAAACAACCAATTCATTGCTGAATGATAAACACGAACGTACGTGACTTGGATATTTAAGAACACAAGAATATTGATAAAAATAAACAAAAGAAGTTATGACGAAGAGATTGGTGATTGGTTGTTGGGTCTTGTTTTCACAAGTTGAAACTTTAAATATTGTGTCGGCTGTACTTGATCCAAATATGTCCTTCTGACTTTCTTGGAGAGGATACCAATTACCTCTTTTTTACAGTGTTGGAGTTACTGGCAGTTTCTCGGGAAGGAAATGTTTGTGTTAATTACAGCTAATAATCGAAGAGAGGTTTGTACGAAATACTGACGCACTCTGACTTACACCTAGTATGCTATATTCGAATTTACTGAGGGCAAAAGAAGGCATTATTATCATTATAATATAAGTATTATTTAAAGAAGTTTATAGAAGACTCCAAACAGCTGCTTTTGAGCTAAACAGGCAGAACAGTATACGTTTGAATTAACTCTGACTATATTTTAGGCGGAAAAGATGGCACACGACTTAGATAGGGTGTCAGGCCTTCGACTATTCGTAGGGTGTTTATAATCTATATTGATAAATATATATAGATGCACATTGCAAGAGGCTATTTCTTACTCAAGTAGATGCTTAAAAATCTCGAGTATACTAAGGAAGAGCCAACACTCGTCAGCTCAAATCTTTACTCTCGGCATTGCGAAAAGGTAACATAGTTCACACGTATCGTTTTTCCAAAATAGTAAGATTGAACACTGACTAAACGTTTCAGCTATTTGAGCAAGAACTTCCGAGATTTCTAATATTGCTTTCCTTGTCTTAAAGTTACTCAAGTTCGCTAACAAAGTCACATACACACACATACCCATGGCACAAACAAACAAACAAACAAACAAACAAACAAACAAACAACAAACAAACTCACACAAACAAACACCAATCCTGACTTAATCTTAAAAGCGTCCATTTTATTCTTGTACTGTTCCAAGAAATTAATCTGACTTTAAGCTACACCACGCCGTTCGTACCAAATTTTAAACGTTTCGTAAAACATGGCCTGCTCGCTGTGAACGCCTGTGGCAACTCAACCTTTGAAACGGACGTGACATGCATAGCTGCGGACAGAGAAAATATTCTGTTATTTACTATTTAGCAAAATACTCTTCCCACTGCATGATCTGACTCAAACTGCGGAAAATTTATTGTAGCACTACTCCACTAGACATAGTTCTGCTAGCCAGTAAACTGCAGTTCTTGTTTTGATTACCAGCATACTATCGGATGAAATGTTTGCACACACGTTGAATGCTATTCTGGTGTATACATCGTTGTAGAGTTGTTTTAGCTTTGTTTCAGCTGTGTGTTAGGGTCTATTTATATCTTTGGCCCCGTTTCAAATGAACCGAGCAAATTATGAAGACTATTTGTGGATGATCTGTCTTCAGTCGACTGTAATTAATGTCTTGGCGTTTCAATGAAAATAATAATGTAGAAAGTAAGTATTTTAAAAATAGTTAACTAAAATGGAAAAAGCCCGAGAAAAATGTCCTGGTTTAGACGAATTGTGTACTTGTAAAGCCTTGCTGTTTTTCAGCAGAGGTGGGTGAACGGGATATGTCACAGCCACAGGTACAGGCACTTGTGACAAAAAGTCAGCATTAACTTAGTGCATGGTATCCAGCTATCTATCTATCCATCTATTCTAATATCTCTCTGGCCGTCTTTGTCTGCTTCTGTCTGTTTGTGCTTCACCGAGCTAACGGCAAAGCATTGTTTTAACTAGCTCAATTATCCTTGGAGTTGGACCTCTGTTAAAAGCGTTACTCCAGTCTCCTAATTTAATACCTGTCCACTGTCGACCTGCTCCACTGCACGCAATAAGGCATGCAGATGACAACAAAATTACAACAACCGCTAGAAGTTTGTAATAATACTACAAAAAGCCGAACTGATCGCATTGATTGCGAATTGTTAACAAGTAGTGCTGAGTAACAAATTGAACTGGTCTCTAAATGAGAAGCGGTAGATCTAGAGTTAGTATCAAGAGGGGATCAGGAGAAACAACAGCTGGGATGCAGGCTGCCTGGCTGGGATGAATAATTCGTGCCTGTCTGTCGACGATCGTTGACGTTACTAAGCAACATCCATGCCTCATTTAGTAAAAACACTGTGCATGGAACCCAATACGTAAACACCGTCTAATTGGCATTCAAATGACTTCAAATACCTCACTATGCTATATCACGCAACGCTTTCCAGTCTTTCCACAGACTTACTTTCATTCTTGTTTACGCGGGCAATGCAAAGAGTAAGGAACAATATTTAAAAAATGAAGTTTTTCTGCTTTAATACACTAATCGAATCGAAAGTAGAGGCGTCCTTTAACACTTGTTTTCACCATATTTCACAAATAAACATTATTTATAAGTTGACCTCGGTTGAAGCAGGGTCAAAACTATTGTCCATTTCTCAGAACTGGGATTCTCGGAAAAACCGGAACCTCTCAGCCATATAAGCTCCGCCCCCTTTGTTGTGGGGTCCAATCCCATTGCTGTAAATTTTCAAACACAATAACTTTAAGATTGACTGGAGAAAATTCGCTTTGTTTCGACCATCTATGATGGCAGAGTTTTGTGGCTCAGTGTTGAATGGTTTTTGCGTTGATTTAATAGCTATGCCTATGTGCAATTTAGACTTGTCGATCGCGTCAGTTTGCAACAGACCAGTACAAGCATTTTATGGTTCAAACTTCTCAAAGTGAACCTTTGCCGATCTACAGATATTCTCTTCAAGAACAAGCGGTTCAGGTACACATGCACATTGGTTTATTTTCAAGCTAACTAAAAGTCTTGTTGTTTTGTACCGAAATGCCTGCAGTGTTGCGTAGGTGCAGTTAACAAAAGACGATGTCGTCATATATTCATATTTGTGTTGAATGTAGTGTTCGAAATATTTCTTATTTTCAATACTTTTTATCGTAACTAAAAGTGGCAGAGTTGGTTCCGAAGCTTGAAAGTACAAGCGGGTATTTGTCACTCACAAATCACCATCTGCCGCATACTCGATGGTAAACACAACATCAAAATATTGCTCTACCCGTAACATGAAAATGAATTTAGGTCGGAATAAATTGAAAACTGCTACGCAAATATAAAAAAATTAAGCCTTTAAGGTAAGTCACGTTCGCTGGGACGAAAGTGTACCGACAAGCAGTATTGATTATTGCTATTAAAAGACGCCGGCTGACTTTGGCTTGCTTCAAATCTCCTAACTTAAACAGCACTATATATACCAGTTTGTGTTTTGTGAGTAGCGATCGTGACTGTTAAAGTTGAAAAGTTAGGACACAATGTTGTTATATTATATATTGATTATCACATGTGTATGACAATACAATACGATGCACAATACAATACAATACAATACAAGATTTCTTAACCCGTGGGGTATGAGACACGAGTAAACTTCTGAATTCACTGGAAAGTTCAACCACGTGAACTTCTGAGCGCATTAGTTTTGGTTTAGTGAGTGAACTCGTTGAAAGTCACTATCAAACAATGACATAGTTTTGAAAGTGTTTCCAAAATTGATTTAATTTATTTCAGTTATCGACTGATCCCTCACAAAATGAGGTGACTCGATGGCAAAATAAACTTGCTACTCTCGAAAGCATTTTGATATAGTCCACGATTACGCGGCACTAGTTTCATAAATTTATTTGCTACAAATTTCATTCCTCATTATAAGCTTGCGTTTGAAGCTTTGCATTTCCTAAATAGAATGTTCAGGAAACATTAACCTCGTATATGGTACTGCGCCAGCAGGAATTTACGTATACTTCAAGTCATTTATATGTATAGACTATGGTGGATGTGAGATTCGTTTTGCTCCAAGTTTGGTAAATATCTCAGATCGCCTTAATTTACTTCATTATTTCTAATGTAAGATAAAATCGGCTTCAGTTATTTTAACCTGTAAAAATATTTTAGTGAGTGTTTTCTCTTTAGTAGCTTCAAGAATATACGTGTTTCGAACATGTTAGTTCTTGAGGTTTCATTTCTCTTGCTCGCAATTGTCTGATTGTGCAGAACCGACAGGCAAGGTTGGATACAAGTCACGCACTCCAACCTTTGAACTAAAGACGAGTTTACAGGTGTGTGACCAATTCAGTATTGTCAGTCAGTATTGTGGAACGAACTGAGAAACTAAGCAGAAAATTATATGAAATGTTAGTATCCCGTGCTCTTCATTAGATCTCAGACTAGTTTCTAAACAAAATTAGATTAGTAGGCCAAATAAAAAAGCGGAATTGATCAACTAAGTCTAAAGGTCGATATATGTGGTATGTCATGTTCGACGGCGCGAAGGTGGAAGGTTTTGGCCGATGGTTCAAGCTTTAGCCATTTATTTCTGCATTCATTTCTTGCTTAGTGTTAGACTGTTACGAGTTAATTGAAGCAAATCTTCCAAAGGTTGATGACGGTAAGGAATATAGGCCAGTCATAACGAATATATACTATGGGGGTGGGGATGAGGGCATGCTTCCCAATCACTGAAATGTTGAACATAGATATGATATTTTCTGCATTTGGAAAAACACCTTTATAGAATTTTCGTGTGACGCTTCACTATCTGGGTGATCCGAGCGCTGGATACGGCGTCGGGGGAGGAGAAAAAGTCGTAAAAATTAAAAGCTACTTTATATATACACAGTGTTTTGCAGATTTTACTAATGATTAAATATGTCAATACAATACGTCATCTAAATTAATTGTTAACTGGAAGCTACCTGGATGCTATCTGACTTAGACATAATACAAAACGGCCATGAAGCAGAACAGAGAGATCTATTTTGAATGGCGTTAAGAAAAAAGATTGCACATCTTTGATACGAAGTCTACACTGATGACATTCGATCGGAAAAGTAGGCGACAGTGCTGTATTTCTCGTATAATTCGTTTCCTGAGTGCACTTCTGCATGGCGGCTTGAGATAGTATAGCTAGGCGTCTCTTCAGAATTCGGATTTGTATAGCTTTGACTGTTTTGAAAACATACATCTACACTTATTTCTAGCTTTGTGGGTTGTCTAAACTAAATACAAGTTCCTCAATCGACACTGAATCATTTTTCTTCGAAATTCAGCCTCGAGTGACAAGTTTATGTAAATCGAGCAAAGTATAGCGACGCCACATGCTCGTGATAAGCCGACAACATCTTCCCGCCACTTCTAAAGATATCTTAGTTGGGTAAATTTGCTTACTGCAGTTCAAGGAGTTCTGTGTCTCATGCATCGGTTAGGTAAGTGCAAGGAGCGAACGAATATTAATTTTACCAATGCCAGGTATTATACTGATACTATCATGTTTGCGGGGTACTGCGGATGCACGTAGCTCTCAGACAAACATCTTGCACAAAGGCTGCTTCAAATAATTCTATTCTTACTCTACTGAATAGTTCAGTGGAACTAGAAGGAATTGGGATATTTTCGCTGGCAGTCATGAGCTATCAGAATGCGGGAGAGATGGGAAGAATTGCCAAGTCTTGCCTGCCCAAGTTGTCATAATAGCTGAAAATGCATCTTGTATTAGCTTGTATTACTATGTATCTATATGAATTTCAATATATCTAGCTACCAAAGATTAGATTTGTAGTAATGTTTTTAAACTTGAATTTGTTAATCGTTTATATATGAGTGGTTTTACCGAGTTTTCAATCCAAGTGTAGCCAGACTTAAATTCTAGCCAAGGCAAAATGTAATTAAAATTCCAACTGAGACAACAATATGTATTGCTGAGAGAATAAAAATGACTGGATCTTTTATATACGAGTAGTTTTTACCGAGCTTTCAATCCAAGGTGGAGCCAGATTTAAATTCTAGCCAAGGCGAAAATGTGACTCAAATTCCAACAGAGACAACAGTATGTATTGTTGAGAATATAAATACGAGCGCTGCAGATCATTCTCAAGCCCAATGACATTGATGTCATTGAAGATCATTGAACAACACTAGATAATACTAACCTAGGACTGTACTAGTTATACAACCCTGCAAGCCAACGAAATCCACTGTAGCTTACTGTGACAAACTATCATCACTATCATATACGCAATACTCAAATACATTACAAATCTAATACCTATATGGACTCAATCCGCCTCAGTCCTATACTGACGTATGTATGTAAAGATTAAGAGCAGTTTGTAGAACAACATAATACTGACATATATGACCTCAACTAGTTTACCTGAACTAAAGCAGCACCGTTCATCAGTGAATACACGTAAAGTAGCAATTCGCACAACCCTTTTGAAAAAAAAACGCTAAATTCATTTACTACTACTACAAGTACTAGTTGATCCTTAAACATGACTGTCAGAAAATAGAAGGCCTTAGTACTTGTTCAAGTTTGAAAGCTGCACGACTATGTGCATCGCATATATAATGGTGATATGCGGCAAACATTCGCCGCGTCTTGGGTCTCTTTTTTGTCAATGAACATATTTTGAAAACAGAATTATTTTCAAGCATTGTGCGAAATTATACAGTGCAATTCAGGGTGTAATATAGTTCTATTTAATATCTATAAATCTCGTGTCAGCCACAGCAAAACAAGCATAACGAAAGCCATTGGGATACAAAAATTGCACGGTCTTAGCGTGCCGATACCGTGTAAAACAGTTGTGAAACTGATAGGTATTTTTGCCGTTTCAAAATAAAGGCTCTACACTACTAAAGCTACTACTACTACAACTACTACTATTACTACTATTACTACTACTGCTACTACTACTGACCACTAATACTAATACTACTACTACTACTACTACTACTACTACTACTACTACTGCCATTATAAGCAGTTATATTCTGTGTTGCACAATTCTTAAACAAGTGTTTTGCAAAAAGAAAGGAAATCACTGCGCATAGCTGATATGAATATTACCACAATTATCAACACCAGATTCACTTTTACCGATTATTATATTGTTATCAGTGGTTTATACATTTATTAGATTTATTGTGCTTGTTATTGTTATTTCTTACGCTTATGATTATTACTTTAAAATGTTGTAAAAGTTGTACAACGAAATAGTTTTGACAATATGTAAACGTTTTATATCATGCTCATAAAGCTTGTTACTACTACTACTACTACTACTACTACTATTACTACTACTATTACTATTACTATTACTACTACTACTACTACTGCTACTACTACTACTACTACTACTACTACTATTACTACTACTACTACTACTACTACTACTATTACTACTACTACTACTACTGCTACTACTACTACTACTACTACTACTACTACTACTACTGCTGCTAACTGGTCATTTCAATTTCAGGCATTTGAAGACATCAACATTGATAAACGGCCAGGTCTGAAAGACGCGTTGGAGAAGCTGAACATATTTTTTGCTGTTTTGTTCACAACTGAATTCCTTCTCAAGATCATTGCCTTTGGCGTCATCTCATATTACAAAAGCGCTTGGAATTGCCTGGATTTTGGAATAGTAGTGGTAAGTTCTATGTCAAAACACCCTCCCTCCCTTGGGAACCACTTTTCACCAGACACAGTCCTAGGTCAAAACACCCTCCCTCCCTTGGGAACCACTTTTCACCAGACACAGTATGTAGTAGAAATAAATTGTTGTTGTTGTTGTTGTTGCTGTTGTTGTTGTTGTTGTTGTTATTATTATTATTATTATTGTTGTTGTTGCTGCTGCTGTTGTTGCTGTTGTTGTTGTTGATGATGATGATGATGATGATGATGATGATAATGATGTTGTTGTTGTTGTTGTTGTCGGGTGCATATACAATGTACAGCAATCTCTGCTTATATAGATCAACAGGCAGTAATAATATTAAAATAAATCAAGACAATCTTAAAAGTGCAACTCAGATGGAATTAACTTGTCGTATCAATATATTTTGTGCACTTAAATATTACTGTTTTTGTATTTAATAATACAGGTTTCTCTTGTAATCTTATTTGGAAATGAGGAAATTTCAGTATTTCGCTCCTTGAGGACTCTGCGAGCTCTACGACCGCTGAGAGCAATTTCTCGCTTTGAAGGAATGAGGGTAAGACGCGTTGATTAGCGGAGGCACTTTAGGGGTGTTTTAAACATCTTGACCAATCAGTCGGCTTCAAATGAAGTGGAACGTCTGGTATTGGTCGAGTTCGTGCGTGTGTGTGTTGGGGGGTTATATTGGGGTTATAATGGGGTTATAGATAAATCTCGAACGTGGTGTAATATAATTTATGTTTCTCTCCGTCTGTGTCTGTCTTTCTATGCGTGTTAGTTTGTCGGCTGTCTGTTCGACTGTTTGTCTTCCTCTCTCCGCCTGTCTGTCTCTTTCTGAATGCCTGCCTGTCTGTCTCTCTGTCTTGTTATATCTGTCTGTCTGTTTCTCTTTGTGTCTGTGTTCTGTCTGTTTACCAGTTTTTCTGTTTGTTTGTTTGTCTGTTTGTCTATTTATCTGTTTGTTTGTTTGTTTATCTGTTTGTCTGTCTGTCTGTCTGTCTGTCTGTCTGTCTGTCTGTCTGTTTGTCTCTCTATCTGTCTGTCTTTTTCTCAGTATTTTTCTCAGCAATCAATCTAGTAATTTGAGCTCCGTTTAAAGTTCCTTACCTTTCTTGCAGTGTGCAGCTCTACTGTGCATGTTCAGGGCGTGAAAATTTTAAATTACATCAGTTATAATAAGCTGAATTAACTAATGCACATAAAAATGTTATTCTAACTTCAGAACTATTATTCTCTTACCCATATCATGTTTTTCGTATTGCTAATGTTTTATGTTGCAAATGATGAAAAGACAATTTAAACATCTACACTCCTTTGACAAAAAATACCCTAAATAGGGGGTACTTGGTAGATAGATATTTTATGGTCGTAGGTCACTTATTTTGATTAAGAAGTGAGTAATGTTTGTAGGGACAGTGACTTCAGACGCTATTTCATAACCTTAAGTGTTTCGTGAGTCAGCAATTGCTGACGAGCGAAGCAAGAACTTGGAAGTGACCTTTTGCTCTGGGTTCCTTGCCATGGTCGAAATCGAGTTGGCCGTCCAGCCACAACCTACATTGACCAACTAAGTAGAGACAATGGAATTCTACCTGAAGATCTTCCGACCTTGATGCAAGATCGTGATGGATGGCGTGATAAGCTGCATGTCCGAGCTAGCTCGACCAGATGATGATGATGAGTCAGCAATAATCGCAAGAAAATAAATTACAAATCAATATAATCTGCGCTTTCTTTTTCTTGTAGATGGTAATAAGCTCCCTGATTGGCGCCATTCCCGGCATAGCCAACGTGCTTCTTGTCTGTGGAGTGTTCTGGCTTATATTCAGCATCATGGGTGTGCAGATATTTGGCGGGAAATTCTTCAAATGCAAGGACCCGAACGGAGAGAAATACCATCCGTCCGTCGTACCAAACAAGACAGTATGTCTTCAACGCAATAACTCGTGGGTGAACTCCAATATTAACTTTGACAACGCCGGTTATGGATTCTTGGCTCTGCTACAAGTGGTAAGGAACTCTTAGGGGGGGGGGATGTGGGTGAGAAGAGGAAGGGAAGGGGGAGGGGTGAGGATGGAGCAGACCCAGGGCAGCTCATTGGATGAAGGAGGCGGAAGGAATGAATGAGGGGAAATGCCGATTTGATGCCAACAAACACGCGGAAAGCGGAATGGCAGAGAACTAATTTTAGTTATAGCGGACATCTTGGATAAAGGAGGTGGTTGAAACCAGTATTTTGTTTAGATACCGAATATGGATTTG
>JANVCJ010096358.1:0-10005 GCA_026413505.1 Epizoanthus ramosus
GCTCCTGCATTGCAGATGTATAATAAAACAATTATTGGATTCGGTTTTCACATGATAGCGAATTATCAAGGCCTCTGATAACACAAACCTCGGCCTTGATAATTCTCGCTATCATGCTCAACCTCATCCAATAATTGTTAATTGTACAGCGCGACGACCGCTCTTTGAACAGCGCCCGCGTTGTGGCATCCAGCGGTATTTGTAGTGCGATCAAATACATTACACGCCTTTTTTTTTTAATAAGAACACCTTTATAAGAACGATGAGGTTCAGATCGCCCAAACGTTTTGAGAACAATTTAAGAACAATCTGAGGCTGGGACTCGGAGCCATGACAATATGTTTAAATACGAAATATTGTGATTCGTTACTTAATCCGAGTCAGTGATAAACACCAGAGCTTTGTTGTTTTTCGCAAAATGTATTTTCATACATATATGTTGAACCATGAAAAACTGATTACAAAAAATCAGCAGCTTTACATCTTATGCTTTGTTCAATTAAATGCGTAGTATTGAATCTGTCCACTGATCGATGAACGCGTATTTCCAAACGTCCAAACAGGTTGCATGCAGTTTTAAGAACAATTTAAGAGCAATTTGATGCCGAAATGAACAATGAGCCTCTACCAAAATATCTGCTTCTTATAAAAAATGCGTGCACTTGGCTTTCATTGTCTTCCATTGCAGAATCAAACACTAACTGTTTTCTCGAACAAAAACCTAGTTTGGTCTAGCTACTGCTGATAGGATTCAGATACGAAAAAGACACTGTTTGATTCAATTCTGTAACGAAATGGCGATCTTCAAGAATCTTGAACCAGTCTGACCTGGGACTGGAACGAGTACAAATATCCCACGATACTCAGCTATACTCGTACTGTAGTAGGAAGTAAAATAGCAAACCTGCTCAGGGGATTTTGAGGTTCGGAACATTCTGAATGTATAATAAATTTCTTATTGAACTAGATTTTTGACAATAACAAACTTTCAGTGTCTTCTTTCAAACTGACCGACAGAAAAATTGTACATACAAAATAGGGCTCCGTCGTTGCGTCGCACGGATAATTTAGCTCTACCAGTTTCAATTATAGAACAAGATAAAATGTGGGAGAGACCCATTATCTTTATTTATATTTTCGTTAGTTGTCAGGTAATTTTGACTGAAATTTGAAATCGTTGCTATTTTTTAAGAGCCAAATAGAGTTAGAAGTGTTCATTAAGCGTGATCCGGTGGTAACACTTCCACTAACAATCCGCATTTAATTGGCATTAATTAGCATGTCAAATGTTTGGGCGGGAAGATATTATTTTAATAATAATTAATATTAGTTTGAAAGCAGCTAGGATTGTCAGACTAAAGAAGTCGATTTCATGGTTAGATTTGTGTGATGTCTCATCATATAGAATGAATTCCACGGCTGGTTCGGGAAGAATCATCGCGACACTGTCACAGAGACTCGAATTCAGCAGATTCGTGTTGTATTATAGATGTGGGTGTGAAATGTATATTTGCTAGTTCTTCGGCTAAAATAAGTGACGTTCCTGTGAGCAAATCGAGACTGCTATTTTTGAATCGCAGTAAGTGATTATATTTTAAAGGCGTTCATGTTTCCTCAGTAACTGGGACCTTATTGAATCTGCGACTACAAGTGCGATACGAGTATTGTTTCAACTAAAATGTGGCACTCGCAGTCGGCTAGCTGTTCCTGTTGTAGCGGGTGATCAGTTGATATTTATTCGTCACCTGTCTTCACTCCATGCACTCTATATGGTTCACTCGCTAGCCATTGTAAGTCTTGTAACTTTGTGGCTTGTTTTTATGAAAATTCTTATTTTAGTCTACAATGCAATACCCACTGCATGTGTACATCTCCAAAGCATCAAACCTATGAACCTACGAACCGAAATTATCTAAAACAATCTACACGGCGGCTTTTGCCTAGCGAACAAGGAATTACACACAAGCCTACGCGCCATTTTATTTGTAATTAGTGAACACAGGTTTGCGGTAAAAAAGCTTCAGTTCCTTGGTGTTCTTCCTTATTTATCGGATCCAAGGGTGCCTAGGTACTAACAGTTTTGTGGTACCAGGTGTCCTTTCATTTCGATAAAAACAACATAAAGCTCCAGAGCCAACTGCAAAAAAGGTAACTTTCAAGGATATACATTTTCCGGTCCCAAGGATATATTATTTCCCAGTTTTAAACTAATTGAAGCTTTTCACTATGTTCCGAAAGGATCTACCTATTTTTCGTAGTTCTTGATTCCTGTAATCGGTTGTCCTCCTAATAACCAACTTTTCAGGATATACATTGGACATTGAAGATAGAGAACCTAGCAGCCCTTGTGGGGAGGGGTAATAGGGGTACCTAGCAGCCCTTGGGGGAGGGGCAATAGGGGTACCTAACAACCCTTGGGGGAGGGGTATTAGGGGTATCTAATATCCCTTGGGGGAGTGGTAATTGGGGTACCTAGCAGCCCATGGAGGGAGGGGTAATAAGGGTACCTAACAGCCCTTGGGGGAGGGGTACCTAGTAGAACTTGGGGGAGGGGTAACAAAACTGCCTAGCAGCCCTTGGGTGGAGGGGTAATAGGGATACCTAACAGCCTTTGGGGAGGTTTATTAAGGGTACCTAGCAGTCCTTGAGGGAGGGGTAATAAAGCTACCTAGCAGCCCTCGGGAATAGGGGTAATTCGGGTACCTAGAGATATTGGAGAGGGGCAATAGGGACACCTAGCAGGTCTTGGGGGGAGGGGTAATTGGGACTCCTAGCAGCTATTGTCGGATCCTGCTTTGTTTTTAATTTTAACACTGCAACTATTTCTCGATAGTGTACATTTTACAGAAAAGTAAAGTTTACAAACTTGATTTTTTCCCTTGTTTCTCATTTTGTAGGTGCAAATGAAATTTTCCTCAGTAAGCACATATTTAGAATCTACACAATAGGCAAGTCATGGAATTGTAGCGTTGTGAAAACGTAGCCATGTTTCTTCATGCACCAATTATGATTTCTATTGTTGCTCAATGCACGTTACATCAGAAATAGACAAACTAACCTAGTTGTTCTCAAATAGACATTTCAGTAATTCGCCACTCAAGAGACCACAAAAGGACTGGTCCAGTCTACCGGCCAAACGATCACATAAAACAATGCTCCAACGAGAGCTTCGCACAATGTGTCATCAGAAATGTTTCGCAGGCTATTGTTTCGGCACAATACGGGTTAGTTTCGTTTAAGAAACATGACAGTTAGGAAATGCATTATTTGAATCACATCACGATTCGTACAGGCTAATGATGCTGCTTCGTACTTTCATGTCAAATTTGCATTTGCAGCAGTGCTTTCTGGGATTGTTTTTGTAGACGGACCCAGAACTTTTGTAGTCTCTGGAGTGGCGAATAAACTTTGATTGTTTGGAGGTGTAAGATCTTAAAACGACATATAACCTATGCTGCGTTATTAAAGACATTATATAGAATTAACTTCATTTTGTTCTATTGTTACCAATGTCAATGATTTTACAGCAACCGGCGGAAATAACCAATCTGCTAAACACTCTCACCATTGATCAATCCAAAGAATATGCAAATGACAAGTGGGAGATGACACCTAGACTACAAGTAGTTTCTATTTCCTCTTGAAGCCGTCGAGCGGTACGGAAAAAAAAGATGGCGGACGTGCTAGCGGGGGCGTGAAAACCGGGGCGAGGAAAGGTACTTTCCTCATTAAAGTATTCGCGCGATTGTTTGTCCGCCATCTTTCTTTTTCGTACTGCTCGATGTCCTTGTAGTCTAGGTGATAAGAGGTTGATTTTTTATTCTTCTACCGGGCTTTTACATATTACAATGAAACCCGCGTGTAAGAATAATATTCTTGAGTGGAATATGGAAGGGCCAATAATAATAACTCTAATTTATAATAATACCCTTTAGACAAATCTAAAACATTTTCACTTGAAGGACTTACGTCAATTCTACTTAGTATGCATAATTAGCATTAACTTTTCATTTTTGCTCTATGTCAGTATGTACTTTTTATATATTTTAAAATACTATGCTATAATTATCATTTACCATTGTAGATTTTGTTTTATGAAATGTGGTAGTTTTAGAATATTTTGTTCAATTATCTATTGTTTTTCCAAAATCTGATTGAATATTTTCAGATGTACATTCCAAATGATTTAAAAGCTTGTTAAGATACCAGTTTATATTTGTTGCTCGGTTCTTCAGATCGAAGTGAAGAGACTGACGTCATTGAACCCACGCAGTCTCTGGTATAGCTGGGAAAGAACCTTTAGCTTGCGTTTCTACACTGTCATTGACAGAGCGAAGCTTTGACTGAACAGATATTAACTCTTGGATTTTAAAATTATAAAATTATTATTTCTTAGATTTTAACGAAAAGATTGCATTGTTTGAGAGTTCCGTGATATACATATCGAACGTGTTGCTCTAATGGCTTCCTTTATTTATTATAATTGGATGCTTCTCGCTTTTTCTTTCTCCGCATTATTCTGCAGTCTTTATCAAACCATTTCTTACTCAGAACATTTGGTTTTCGTTTCTTAGGTTTGATGGACTTAATTTTGTTGACTCCACTAATGTTTCATTAAAATTGCCAGATCTACTCCCTCCTCTATTTTCGAGCTGAATGCCAAATCAAAAATATATGAAAACGTTCTTGAATGTTGTTTGATGCCATCTCCATCAACAAAATCTATTCGAAGCCCAAGTTGCTTTGTTAGTTTCAGAGAGTTGTTTTGAAAAAGGCGGTGTTTGTAGTACTTGGATCTTGATTTTGATAGCGGATGTCGGTAATTTCAAGCCTGGCAATAATTTAAGAATGAACAGATAAATAATTTGGTTCTCGGGCAATTCAAGATAACAGTACAAATTATTGCATCCTGTAAGTGAGTGGTATTGTACCAGACACACAGATACCAATCTATGCAAACGGTTTGTGGATCGATTAAAATTGTACATGCAGGGAAACTGAGAGCTGAAAATGAAACATTTAAAAACAAAAACTTACAATCATTTACTGAAACTCGCTTTGGCGTCTACACACAAAAGTTTTGCAAGTTACGTAAATTTGCCACAGGAAATGATCTTTCGGGCCATCTTGTTTTTCCGCATGAACGTGACTTTACAAGCCAAAATGTAGGAAATGGTTAGATAAGTTTGGTTGGAGTAAGTCACTCAACGAAATGACAAAGCTGAAAAACCTTTAATGATATAAGTTGTTAAGCACAATATTTCGCATACAAGTTCGTTTGGAGACAAAGAACAAAATATATCACATACCAAAAGGATTTCGTGAATATGTTTCGGAGATAAAAGGCCCTGTACTTTGGGAAAGATGATCATCAGAAAGCTACCATGTTTGTAAATATCTCCGAGTGGCTTGATACAAGAAATAAATATAGTTAGGCCTTTAAATATCATCGCCAGTCACTGAAATTATAATGAAGACAACAGCCTCAGGGTTTTTCCCGGGTCTATCACTAACAGAAGCGATATGCGAACCGTTATGCGAAGCACGTAGTAGTAGTCTTCGAAACTTGAATGGCATAATTCAATCGTTTCACTAATGTAGGTGACTGGCAAGCAGCGAGGAGGAAAATGCTTCTACATCCAGGGAAATTCGTAAAAGATGCCGTTATAAAACATAGCTGTGAACGTGATCGTCTTGCTACTGAGACTTGGGTTAGTGAAATCCGGTCTAGCAAAATCTAGAGTGCACGTGAGTTGAGAATTACCGGAAGAAATAGAAACATAAATGAAATGGTTTCGTTACAATGGATTTTACTGTCTATCCATTTATCTATCTATCTATTTGAATTTTGAATGTTGTATTTTGTATAACCTCTACTCTCTAGTGCTCCTACATTTATGTTTTCTATCTATCTATCTATCTATCTATCTATCTATCTATCTATCTATCTATCTATCTATCTATCTATCTATCTATCTATATATGATACACAGAATGCAAAAAAGTTTAGTCGAAATTATGAAGCAGAGAGGAGCAAACAACAGTAGAAAATATGCCTGTCAAGAAAAACCTTTCACATACAGGCGGTTTAATAAAGGTTCCTAACATTGTCAACAGCATTACTCACAAAAGGCCGGGCACATCGGCTGACTCGAGAACAAAATGAGCCGTTTTGCAAGAAATAAAAATATATTTTTGCGACAACGAAGTCTGTTACAACTTCTGCCACCTGGCGCGGCAAGTGAAATGCATTTATCTGTTCTTAATATCCGAAATATATCTTTTGTTGAATTTTCTGTACGCTTTAAAATGCATTCAAAAAACCCTTTTTAATTTATTACTAGTACATGCGTAAATGTACCAGCTATTATTGAAAATCGACAATGTCAACTTGGAGATGTACTTCAAGATCTTTAGAGAACTGATCTCTCGAAGACTTGATCAAATAATCGACAATTATCGTTGGAAACTACAATTACGTGCTTTCCATTTCTTTTGTCAGTTCAAATAAAGAATTGATTAGTGGCAAGACTTTGTCATCTTCCATGAAACATGTGATTTGAGAAGGGCGAGAATGATTCTAACAAGCAAGCACTTCAATTTCCTATGCCAATTTTCGTTATTTCAAAGCCTTGTGTGTAGACAAGAAAGCTATACAATTGCAGTTAATGACTGAATAATGGCGATGAAAATAATTTTTGAATTTTTGATTTTATATTTGTTTCTTTTAAAGATTAGCAAGACAAAAATGTCGGTTACAGGCACCATTCGATACAAACAAGACATCAAATACAAATGAAACTTTTGAAATATGAAACAACAATTTGTTACACTCTACTTTGGAAAAGGAAACTGGAAAGATACTGATCATTTGAAACAACATAAACGTCTTTATTTTTTGTTATTTTTATTTTATCAATTTTATTTTATTGTATTCTATTCTATTAGCTTCGCTATATATATTACAATAGAAGTAAGGAAAGGAAAAAATATAAAAATATGCCACAACTTCAAAGAAACCATGGAAGGGTGACAGCACCAATAGAGTGAGCCAATTGCTGCAGGCTCTTAGGCGCTTTGCTCTGAACTGTTAGGAATTTATCCGGAGATTGCCGTAACAAATATGACACATACAAATGTAATAGGTTACCCATAGGGACACAGATTTCGTTATGCAATCTGTTTTCATCATGAAAATTGTTGAAACTAGATCGGTTGGTTTAAAAAAGATCTAGATTACTGGGCCAGCCTGTAATGAAATATTAACCTTTTGAATGACGACGATGGAAAAAAAAGTAGTAAAGATAGCCTTAGGAAGTATGTTCAGAGCGGTCTTGGCGACTACTATCTGTTTGATGAATAACTATTTTACGAATTGCCGCTAGATAAGGCTGATTTATCAACGGCAAATATTTCGGCTCATTATTAAAAATTAGCAATATGGATATACATAAAATCTTCAACGCAGCCACCCTTAAATGGAAGATACTCCATCTTCGCTGAAGTAATATTCATGTTCAATGAAGACTTGCTGTCACGCTCGACATATATTCTTGATTTCTCAGAACATGTGGAATACAAAATAACCGGAAGTTTCGTTTTTAGCGGTGTGTCAAAGACGGAAATAATCGTCAAACAATTTGTCTTTATTGATCTTCAGTAGGAAACGTTCGAAAAGGCTCATAAATTGCTATTTGCCTCACTTGAATCGTTGATAGATTAGAATGCCTGCCAGATTAATAGAAAGACAGGAATCTTGGGATCAAAAGAGGCAGGAGATATCGTTTGATCGTTTGGCAGTTTGACTGAAACCATTCGAATTCAAGCCAATGACTACAGGTAAAGTTCACCATTTTGTCAATTTGTTTCGATGAGGAATTAAGACAAATTAACATGAAAGAGAAAGGTGGAAGAACGTGTGTTAGAAATTGATTGGCACCGATGCTTTAGCTCGAATTTAAGCAATATATTATCCATAACAGTTTTGTCCATGCATTACTGCTGTGTTCTTCAGTTTCAGAACGGCATGGATAAAACTGAATTCATTTGCACCACGCTTAAGAACTTTTAAAAGAACTTAAGAACTGCTTAGAACTGCTTCGAATACTTTCGATAATTTGTTGTGTATAAAAAGCACATACATACTATTTTCCGCCGTGAAAGTTTGTATGTTTGTTGTGTAAACAGTCTTTGTTATTTGAGGACGATGCGCATTCTTCTTCCAGTCATTTAGGAGATTTCATGGGTAAAACATACAATATTCGTGGATCAGGGCCGTTCCACTTTTTCTGTTGTGTCATCTATAATGAGAAAAATGTAGTGCTTTAAAGACCACTGAGAAAAATGAGAAAATGTAGTGCTTTAAAGACCACTGTCTGGCTATCTTAAACAAGGAAAACAGAAGCTTATTGCAAACTAGAGTGGAGAATAGCACAGATGGAAGTGGAATTATCGGATCTTGATCACAATACACCGTGGTTCAGAAATCCAGATTTCCGTAATTTTGAAATGTTGTGATTTTTACCATTTTATGGTAGAAATTGAATTATCATATTCATAGATTATTTGCAATATTTCATAATCGAAGATCTTATTCCCAATTAAAACGACTTATGCCGGGCCACATTGTGAAACTACGGTAAACAGCATTGACAGCGGTCTTTAATACTTTTCAAACATTCAATGACATCGTTTGCAAAGTAGTTTATACTTTTCATTATTGCCTCTTCGCTCGGTCTGTACAGTTGACGCCTCTGGCAAGTATTTCCCTAGAAGGACTTCCCACCCGGTTATTAGCAAGTGAGTGATATGGACCTTAAAGCGGACGGTAGCCAGCAACACACTGAAAATGCTTTATTTTCTAACTCTGAATTTTTCAAGAACTATGTTGTGCACTTTGATATAGACATAAGAAGAATGAGCGATATGAGTGATTTGCAATTACCGCTAATGTTACGAGTACCATTAGCGTTTTCATTTCCGTTGCAGTTACGATTATTACCATTATTTTTATCGTAATCATTAGTGTTATACCATTAGCATTACAATTACCATTACCATTACCACCACCTTCACTATCACCATTGCCATTACCGTGAGTGTCACTATCACCGTCACCATTACCGTCACCGTCACCGTTACCGTTACCGTTACCGTTACCGTTATCGTTACTGGTACCGGTACCGTCACCGTTACCGTTACCGTTACCGTTACCGTTACTGGTACCGTTACCGTCACCGTTACCGTTACCGTTACTGTCACCGTTACCGTTACTGTTACTGTCACCGTTACCGTTACTGTTACTGTCACCGTTACCGTTACCGTTACTGTTACTGTCACCGTTACCGTTACTGTTACTGTCACCGTTAGCGTCAGTGAGAACGGAATCGGCCAAGAAGTCTTTTTATTATAATGGAAGCGTCGTTTTTAATACACTCTTAAAATATTTTTTATAGGGACCCGAGGACAGACTGGCTCGGATCAGAGAGCAGCTCGGGCTGAAAACGGAGGCCGACGAAGCGTGCGTGAGGTGAACGAAGTGAGTCAGGTGTTCGGCCTCGGTTCTCCGTCACTCCGATTTGATGGAGTCTAGCCTCCCCAGGGGAATGGTAAAACTTCTCATATTTTACATGTGCCAGTAGAGGGCCTTCACATCTGGAACTGCGAATCGAAGCTGGTTGTTAACCCTACCCAGACTGAGGTTGGGGGGGGGGGGGGGCTATTCGGCCATCCTCTTTAACTTCCTTATTATAAATGGTGGCAAAGCCATAATTGGTACACTAGTTAATCAATCCACAATGTACATTTTGGTAATTAGAAATTTTAACTATAACGTCATGTGACGTCACAAAAACGCCATCTTGGATTTTTCTGGCGGCCATCTTGGATTTCATGGTGGCCATCTTGGATTTTTTGATGACGTCATAATATAACTTTAATTGATTTGAAATTAATTAAAAACACCAGAATTGGCCTTAGCTAAGCCAAATCTATAATTTCTATGCA
>JANVCJ010096369.1:0-10005 GCA_026413505.1 Epizoanthus ramosus
GCTGTGCTGTGCTGTGCTGTGCTGTGCTGTGCTGTGCTGTGCTGTGCTGTGCTGTGCTGTGCTGTGCTGTACTGTGCCATGCTATGTCATTACTCATTTGAAATGTTGTATTTAAATTTGTGCAGGAATGAAGAACAACCAATGTCTTTGGAGGACGATTCAAGACCAAAGGTTACATTTTGTGTACTTTTTATACTATTTGTACACATAGTGGTTTACTTTCTTTGAAGAAATGAAACAATAGTCAGCTAACATGACTCTGCACTTTAGTTTCATTTTATTTTCAGCTATTTTTCACCTTGTACATTACTGCTTTAAGAAAACTTTTAAAAGAGGCAAGAATCAGACACATTTTCAAGTTCGTGTCTACCAGATGGCATTGGTAGAGTGTTACATATTTCCATGAACAGCTTTTTGATCTAGTAACATTCATCTTTAGCCTGTGAGCAGAGATCTCTCATGTTGCAGGGTACTTCATCTTGTTTGTCGTTTTTGTTGTTATTCACTTTACATGGGTGGTGGACACAGGGGGGTTGCTTGGGGTGTAGAGCCTCACCCTCACATAAAATTGTGGGCAGAGCTCCCCCACTTTTTAGTAGTGATTTTGAAGAAAGTGACACTTAAAAATTGACAAGCTTTCTAATTTTGGGCTGATGCCGACCACCAAAACACTTGATATGAGATGAAAAAGAAGCCAGTTGATTTCAGACCACCGCCCACTTTTTGTTTCGCTCTGCTGCCACTGCATTAATTACATTTCAAGAGACTGGGCAGACTTGCATACTTTTTTCTGTACGTTTCTGTTTAAAGTACATTGGTACACTGATGTTATTTTCATATTGTTGGAATATGAAAAAGGGAAAACCATTTGTTTCAATATCATTTGTTTTCTTGTATTTAAATTGTTCCATAAAGTGATCTGTGGGTAAATCCTTTTAAATTAGTTCTAATAGTCTTAAACAGCTAGTTTTTATTGTTCTATGTAAGTTGTAAAGTGCACTTGATCATATTTTTATGTAATCTGCACTATATATTTATTAAACTTATTATTAAAACTTTAAAAGTTTGTAACTCAAAATTTGAAAAGCAGCTGATCTGCAATCATCCTTGGGTGCGACTGACCAATTGAGTGACAAACTTTCAGTGTTTTATCTGTAGATCAGTATATCCAATATTTTAACACTGCTAGCCCCAGATTGCCCAAGCTACCTTCTTTTTTGTCTGATGCTGTTTCTACCATGTAGGATTTGTCCAAGCTCCGTACTGGTTCAGGACCCTCTCAAAGGACAGTGAAAGAACTGAAGGACGCAGACAGTATACCTGTATCAAGTAGAGAGCCTTTGGAACAGTCCAGGCAGACTGAAAGGGCCAAATGGAGAAGGTTAGTCCCCTAACACAAATATTCAATTTCTGGGAGGATTTTTAAAGAAGAAATGCTGCGTTTGAAATTAGCACACTTATGGAAGGGATATATTCATTTTTTTCTAATGCAAAGAAGTTTTAGTATGAGTCTTTTTGTTGTATTTCTCTGTGGTGTAACCCTTAAAGGAATGTAAAAGAAAATATTCAAAACTCCTTAACCCTATCTGGGCCAGGCTATTTTTGGTCTCAGGAAGGCCGGGGGGGGGGTGTCACATCGCCGCCCATCTTTAATTCCCCTAATATAAATGGTAGCAAAGCCATAATTATTAGATTAGTTAATTAGTCCATGATGTACATTTTGGCAATTAGCGAATTCAATTATGATGTCATGTGGTATCACAAAGATACCATCTTGTTTTTCATGGCAGCCATCTTGGATTTTTGATGATATCAGAACTTTGCCTTAATTGATTTTAAATTAATTAAAAACATAGGACTGCCCTTTGCTGAGCTAGATCTATAATTTCTGTAAAAAAATCCAAATTTAAAGTAAATTTACAGAAAAAATTAAATTTTTGACCAAAGTGTCATTTATAAACATGGTTGTCATGGCAACAAAGGAGTATTTACAGTTATGATTGGCACATCAAATTGTCTGCTAATAAATTTTGGGAAAAGTCAAGAAGTTTCAAGTTGATAGCATTTGCTGTTTAGAAATGGCGAAAGAAAATGCCCCTTCCCCCCCCGGCCCAGATAGGGTTAAGTTTGTTATTTTTACATCTTGATATTTATTTTTAGACAACAAGATGTAAGTCTAGAAGAATCATGGAGTGTGCTTTCTATGTTCGAGAAATCTCACAGAGGACGGATTACCCAAAATTTGAATCTGGCAAACACAGGTTAGTGAACATGAAGTAAAGCCTGAGTCACTCTGTAGTTTTAGTGTTTCTAAATACATGTACATGTGTACGTAAACACAAGCTGTAGAGCAGGATTTGTTTATACTGTGAAAGTGAGAACTGTGATTGGGATTTTGTTATTATTTTATACTAATTGGTCTTGATAAAGTAATGTCAGTTGACTATTTGCTCTGATAGTTACATTATATTTAATATAATTATCATATAATGGTTTTAAATGAAAGAGAAATCCCTGATACCTTCCAGCGTGTACTTGTTACATGTAGAATAATCACATCGATTGGAGTGTAATTTGGAATAAACCTGCACATGTCAAGTAAATTTTTAGAGACTATTTTGGTAAGAAAAATTGCATGAGTGAAGTGACTGTTGCAATAATTTGTGGTCTTTGCAATTTTTACGAGTGCTAAATTATTCCAAAATTACATGAACAAGCCATTTGATTTCTTACAGTTAATCAGTGATACATGACAAAGTGGCTCAAGAAAACGCCAGCAGTTTTTTTCCAGATATAACTATGCATTACATGTACAGTGAAACGTATGACAGTTCATTCCATCCATGGAATTCCAAATGCTGAGAAACAGATAAAAGCATAAGGCTGTTTTGGCTGAGTGCTATGTTGTTTTGAGCTATTTAGAATCTCCTCATGAAACATGATCATGAGTTTTTGATAGCTTCTCTAATGAACCACATCTTTGCAAATAAGTCCACAAAAGGCTTTTCTGGAAGAACATGATCACTACAAAATAATATAACATTCACTTTTTATGTGTAACTTTGTGTAATTCTGTAGATGGCCTAATTGTAGTGTAGTAAATAATTTAATATTTATAGGTAGTGTGTATAAATCATAGGTGTGAGGGTTTGGATCCTGCTGGTTGCAAGAAGAAAAAATAGTTCAAGGAGGAACAGGAATGTGGTAGAATTGTGTCCCAAGTATTTCGGGAGAAGATTGTTTAGTATGCCATACAATTGTTGAGATATCAGAAATATTTCATTGTTGTTGGATAACTAATATCCAGATTAGGGAATTTTTATCTTTAGTGTTGGAAATTGGATCAAACACTCAAACCAGGGTTTAATGCTTTATCCACTTGACCAGATCCAGTGTACTGGTTTGATAATGAGATAGTTTGGGGTGTAATTTGGAATAATATGCACTAGTAAAAATTTCAAACCTGAATGGTTAGTGCAGTTTGTGTTCTTTGATAATTTATCAAGTGCATGTTAATTATTATTTTATTTCAAATTACACTTGCAAGAAAACTATGTGGTTATACCTATTATTACACAACTGAGTCAGTAGAGTACAAATAACTGCAAGAGAGGGACTGCAACAAGTACAAATATCCCACGATATTTTGTACTGTAGCTTGGTTATTTGTATAGTACATGTAGGTGATGCAAGTATTTCCTGCCATTTTGCTGTACGTGTAACTGCATTGGTCAGTTTCACAATGTGAAGATCTAGCTGATAGTTATGTTGTGGTTGGAAAAATAAATGGATACTTAGATGTAATATCACCATTATAATAAATATTTTTATTTTTGTTTTACTTAAAGGTGATGCTCTGGATGAGTTTCTATCAAATGAACTGTCGAAACAAGTCAAACATGCACAAGACGAGAAAATCACAACTGAAAATACTCAAGAACCTGAATTTAGAGATGATCTGTAAGAACTATGAATTCATTTTACTACTGCTACATAAATATTCTGTATAATAATTGTTCTGGCTTTTCTTAAATCCCTAGAAATCATCTTTCTGCTGTGTTGTACACATTGTTGTTGTTGTTGTTATTATTATAATTATAATAATTATTATGATTATTATTAGAACTAGGTGTTTCCTTTGACATATGTGTAGTAATTGTAATTCACAATTAATACATGTAACCTCAAAGTATTTGAAACTATTTATTTTCATTGTATTTCAAAGAGAGTAATGCTGATGAAACAACACATTATTGGGATTGATAAGTTACATTCATTTTTGTCTTTTATTGAGGTCACCTTTTATATTGAACATAGCTTGTGATTCCAGCAACTTCAGTCAGTTGATTCAGGACTTCAACGGTCCATGACAATACTTGAAATAATTTGAATTGGAAAATACAGTAGGGATTCAATCACTTAAGTCAAGAGTACTTGTCCTAAAAATCTACATAGGCATGTCTAGTCACCACTAGCAATTTCACAAGAAAAATGTCTGCAGAAATGGAAAGATATGCCACCATTTCACATCTGAAACTGCCAATGGATCTCTGAACAAAATGTAAAGAAAGTTTTAATTTGTTCATATTTTATCTTCCTATGAAATTTCAGGTGTCAAGAGTTTGAAATCCCACAGCTGCCGAAAGGGAAGAAGCTGATAATGAATATAAAGAACACTTGGGGTGATAGGCATTATGTTGGTTTGAATGGCATTGAGGTGTTCACTGACTCTGGACAGCCAGCAGAAATCAGCGAGGTACTGTATGGAATAACAGTAATAAATCAACTGATTCAAAAACCTTGGAGCTGTTTACCTAGGCTTGATTGGGTTGTCCTTGGTATCAAATAGAAGCTGAATGATAATTTGTTTGTCAAGAAAGTGATTGTAGTTTTACTAGAAATAGTGTAAAGGCCCTGACACACGATGCAACATTGCATGCAACATTGTGCACAATGAAAAAATTGCATTGTGTGGCACCCTTTGCAATATGTTGCACACAATATTGCAGAAGTACAATCCGATCCTACTTATGGAACATTGTCACTAATCGCAACAGATTAATCGCCAATCGCATTTTGGGCGCATGTCTTTTACCACTAACCACAAAAACACAATTTGTCGAAATTCCAGTGCCACATCTATATATTGCACAGAATGTGTTGCACTAATCAAAACAATTGCATACAATGTTGCATCGTGTATCAGGGCCTTAATGCTATAAGAGATGTTTTGGGCAACTATTTTAGTTTGCTTCCAAAGTAACATTGGCAATAGGATAAGTTGCATTATCTTAGTAGAAGTTTGTAAAATCACACTGTGATTATACAAGTTAACTGTTGATGGCCATAACTTATTCTGAAGGTAGGAGTCATGTATCAGCAGATCGTCGATGATATTAAAGCTGTTTGTAGCTGTTTGTTTGTTAAATGTGTTCCACAGTCATGTTAGCATAGATCTTTCAAACTATATTATTATCCATCCTGAACTATTCGACATGGTAATAAACCAGTCATTGTGCATTCCAAATCTTGCTTATTTTACAAACTTGTGCTTCACAGATCACAGCTGACCCACTGGACATCAATATCTTGCCAGAGTATGGAAATGATCCCAGAGTGATTACAAATGTAGTTGATGGTGTATACAGGACAAGGTGAGGTTGGCTGATTGATTATTTGTACATGCATATGCATATGCAAATTTATGCACTGGAGCTAAAAAAGTAGGCAATTATATATTGAGAACCAGTCTTACAAAAACCAGTTCTGATGATCGTCAAATTCCATTTGACAACTGACTGCTCAAGTCTGCTATATGTGTCCAATGGAAAGTGCGATGTCATCAGATTGAAGCCTGCACATATCAGCTATTTGTGATATCAGTGTGTGTTGGTATTAAAATGTTTGCCCTTGAAGCTAGCATGGTGGTCCACAGGCCATTTTATCATAATACATGTAGAAACGTCTTTAATTGGAGATGCTTATCTTCAAGTAAGCAGGAGATGTTACCACAAGACCAGACCACATATATTCCATAATTATTAACAGACTCATGATTTGTAAACCCATGATTCACAATCTATGTGTACCTTCATTACTACCAACCTGCACTTTAAGTCAAATTCGGAATTAAGTTTTGTATACGTTTTTTTAATAATGACATTAATTTTGCTCTTGGAGCATTTTTATTCGTTATTCCGAGGACACAAGCAAGTTGCCAAATCATATGTCACCCACTTATGCAGGTGGAAAGCTAAGTAACTTGCAACACTATCCACATGCTGTCTTTCGTTAACATGATGATAAAAGCAACAAAAACAGTGATTTAAATGTTTATTTCAAAGCAAAATATTGCAATCTTTAGCATATTTGAAGTGAACTCTAAAATTTTAAATAGTGTTAGAGTCACTCTTGCAAAGTTAAATGCATTCTGTGAAAATCCATGAGCTGACAGGTATGCTACTGTAAAAACACTGACAGAGGTAACTTTTCAGGACAATTTTAACAGGCTGAATGAGTTTCTGTGTTCGGAAGAAATTTTAGTTTGTGCACTGAAAATGGTTTCCGTACACATGTATAACAGAACTGACACCTTGGCAACCTTGAGTTTTGTTTCCCCTTGATTCTAAATGTTCCCTTTGACTTTATCTTGGGAGAACAAAACAAAACTCAATTCCATCTCTGGAGAACATCGAGAATCACAAATGAATCAAACCTCACTTTTGCAAACCCACAGGGACAGTGATTATAATACATATATCTCACAGAAGTGTGGTGAGAAATTTCAGTATTGCTGTTATTATTAAATAAAACTGTGTCAATTTCTGACCTGAAATTGTATACTGGTGTGGCCTGATATAAAGATTGAATTATTTGATGCATCTTAAGGTGTCTGAAATATTTTCTTGATAGAAACCACGTTTAAATATGTATGTATTATAGTGTTTCACTTGATGCACAAAGTGGAGTACATCAAAATGACACAATTTTGTTGTGCTTATTGACGTCTTTATGTTACCACGGCAAACCTATTCCCCTAAAACTGAACCTTAAATTGACAACAACAATAAAAGCTGTTTTCTAAAAGAACGCTTTTGTTAAATTTTCTATAAAATGTTATTGGACAAATAATTTATAACAGAGAGGAAAGTTTAATGTGGCCGACGTTTTTCTCCGATACTGTTCTGTCATATAACAAAGTAATATGCACCATATCGTAATTCTCCTATTCTGTGACCTTAGTCAAGTCCATCAAACAAAGTGGTACGTGTAAGATGATCGAAAAATGAGTGTCTCTAAAAAATATGCTAGAATGTCCTAGAGTCCAAATTTTTACTTGTTTTGGATGTTAATTGCAGATTTTACAACCAGGATACCCAACCACTACATATCGTTAATTATTTTCTCTTTTTATTGATAGAGGATATTACATGGCCGCATGAAGACACAATCTTCGAGTGTTGACAATATCCTCACGAGTGAGCGAAGTGAACAAGTGAGGATATTTTCAACACGAGAAGATAAAATTCTTATCTCCAGGTGGCCATGTAATGCTCTATTTATTATATAAACACCAATGAAATACCAAACCATTTCACTTTAATATTGTTTTGTAGTCCTAAAGTAGAACAACGTGTCAGAACTAAAAAGATGGAAGAGGTAGCCATAGCAATGGTGATCTTTTCACGTGTGAAGATATGATGTTTTCGCGCAAATGCTCACCTAGTATTTCATTAGTGTTTATATAATAATATATATTAATATATGTAAAATGTGGTGGAAATAAAATATGTTGTTGTTGTTGTTGTTGATGTTGATGTTGATTTGAAAAAATGGACTTAGACCCCTTTCATGTTAATGTGCTACACATAGATTATGTTTTGCTATATGAACCATTTCATTGATATAATTTATTTTCTTCGTTGTTTTCTATTTGTAGAGATGACATGCACTTGTGGCTTGCACCATTCACCCCCAAGAGCAACCATTTTATCACCATTACATTCCAGAGTTGTGTGAGGGTTGCAATGATTAGAATTTGGGTTTGTATGACCTTCATACAGTATACGTATATAGATTCATTAATTCAATCTATACTGTCTTATACTAACAATACAATGTAACAATATGCAATTTACCTATCATGATGGTACTCTTATTTGTATTTGACAAGAAATAAAGTGAGTTATGCAATTATGCCCCGGGAGGTTGCAATGTAGTTTGAATACTCAAGCGATAAATATTAAATAGACAGTGTACATGTACCAATTATCAATGACAGTGGTACAATACAGTTTTAGAGTACTTAGTGCTGTCAGTAGCACAAAATTATTAGCAATCAGTCCAATCAAGTTCATGACGTACATCTTAGTATGTACTTGTATCACAGGCAGTCTTCTGATGATATTATTGTTTTTGTTGTTATTATCATAATACTGATAATTATGTACATGTACTGTACATGTAAACCTAACTCGATTCAATATAAATCTTATCAGAACAAACTTTATATAATATATAAAATAAACTACTTATTAGTTAAATACGTGCACTCGGATTGGTTAAAAGCCATTTACTATAATAGAAAACAGATAATTCATAGTGTGTGCAAGGTCTAAAAGTGAAAAGCTGTGGAAACACTCACTTTTAGCTCGTTCTACCACTGACAGCTATTTTTTGTTCTCCCAAACTTTCATTTGTGTTACATGTACCATAACTTGATGAAAATTACAGAAATGTTTCAGTTTCTTAAATGGAAAATACGGTATGCACTGTACAGATACTACTGTCTGGACTGACCTTGATGGAAATTTAAAGCATTTAACTCTAAAGTAATGTCGTACACAGTCGAAATTAAAAATAGGTCTTTACATCAGTAGCAATCCACCTATACAATACAACAAAGTACCATACCTTATTTTATGTCAACTACATTCTTTGCTGAACTGCTAATTTTCAGATGTTCCACAAAATAAAAAAAATAAAAACTACATGGTTTACTACATGTACCGTACAAATTGTGTTTAAACAATATATTGCATAATCCATAGATTCAAATTACATTACCCCACCTACCACCCTCAAATTACAATTATTATTATATCTACAACTAATTAAAAAATTACTATACAATCATGTACTTTAGAGAACTTCAGAGAAAATAAATTTAATATATAGAAGTGATAATTGTTACAAATGCAGTAACTACGTGAATATGCTTGTTATGTTTATTTCAGAATTACAATAAGTCCCGTATCCATTCATTTCGTGGTGTCAAAGATGTGGAAATAACTCTAGATGGGTCACTAATATTTAGAGGAGAAATTTCGAGGTATGTTTGTCCAGAATAAATAATAATCTTCTTCCAGTTACATATCCAACCAGAAAATAGTGATTCATAGTGATAATAGTATTGACACAGATAACTTTGCACGTTGTAATGTCTGTTAAATTGTGATGAAATTGAAAGCATCCAGTGCCGAGCGCCCAAGATAATCGTCCCTCATCTCTCCTATGCTGATGCCCTCTGCAAAATCTGCCTGCAGGTCTACCCTTTATGACAGAAAAGAAAAACTGTGCAACAACTTCTACAAATCCATACTCAACCCACAAAGCATCATACACGACCTCCTCTCTCCACCTGTGATCAGAACTTATTATTTGCCAAGCCAATGACCTCTGCCAATTCATAAATGCGGAACCTCGGAACAGTTTTATCAACTATTGCATAATGAAATGGGACACGTGCCAGTAACACTTTTAAATGTAATTTTTATCCTTTTAAGGAAGTTGGTAGGGTGTTGTTTCAGAATTTTATTTTCTATTAAAGAAACGGAAGTAAAGCAACGTGTTATCAAATGTTCACATTCCAAGCTTCTGAGGTCAGAAATTTGTTTGGTGAGTCAATCTGATTAATTTTACAAGTTGTAATTGGCTTCATTTAATATTGACACAGTTTGACAGCTGTCAATCATTGAGCACTAAACGACTGAAATTCTCAAAAAA
>JANVCJ010096380.1:0-10004 GCA_026413505.1 Epizoanthus ramosus
AATGGTGTCTCCCCCCCCCCCCCCTCGGCCCCATGGTTATCCCTCCAAACTTCATAGCTTCTGTTCAGCTCTGCCGAAACTCCTATGCAAGGTCGGTACAATGTGGCCTTACAATTAACAACAACGCTCTCTATTAAACTGTCCCCGTTTCATATCTTAGAACTAACAACAAGGCTCTCTAAGACTCTATTAAACTGTCCGTTTGAACGAGCTCGGAGCTGTCCCAGCTCTTGGACAAAACGTGACAGTAAATAAAATATTGCATTGTTGTATTGTATTGAATGAGCCTATAATTTCAGCTGTCATCTTTTATGGAAAAAGAATCAGTAAAGTTTGGTTCTCGCCGTTTTCTGCCCACAAAGTTCCAGTTGAAACTGGACATTATCACATGATATCCATTTGCGATCCAGGAAGCGCAGAACTTGTGCTTAATGTAATAATCGCGATGAGCTTGGCGATAATTTACATTTGTTCCGTTGCATCACAGTAGCTTCACCAAAATTAGACCAGATTTTCTTTTAAATAAAATAATCCTTGTTAGTTCCGTCAAATTTTACCAATTTTGATCTGTCGAATACTTTTTACTATATTTTTTCAAAGTAATTTTATCTATAAACTCATGAATATATAGACAATCTTATAATAACATAATTTTGTTAATATTGTGAGTTTTCCTTTTGCTATTTTAGTATCTTTTTGTAACTATTTTTACATTCGTAATATTAATATATTGCCATTGGCATTGGATTAGCTCTGTAAACTGCTACTATGATAGACGCATAAATGTATGTCAAGTAGTTTCTTTTTAAAAAAATAGTTTCTTCAAGAACACGGTACTGCCAGTTCGTTTCAAAAACAGTATCAACGGGTTTGCTCTGATGACAATGACAATGACAAAAATTGATTTTGTACATACTGAGCCAGAATTGATTTGTCTTTATCAGAGACCTGTGCAAGTAAGGAGAAAATATGCTTTAATCACCAGTAATGTAACTTTAGATTATTTCCTTAACCAAACCTTATGTGCCATTATTTTCAAAGGCTTTCATCTTTTACATACAATTTTACATAGCCTGATGTAAATATACTTGGGAAGCTGGAAGAACGTTCGAGTAAGCGAGTACTGTAACATTGATTCGTCTTGCGTGTTCTCCCAACTTTCTGTGTGTTAATAAGGCAAAGTCTTTTATGTTTCTTAACTGTTAAACTGAACAGGGAAATTATATGATGTGACATAGTATCAAAAAATACAATTTAAAAATGAATAGTTTTTAAAAGAGTTACTATTAACTAGTGGAAGACTCGAACTTGAAAAGCGTTTCTAAATCTTCCATTACATCTCTGCTGCAGCAATTTTGGTATTTGATTATTTATCCAGCAATGTGCTCTCCTGAACTGATTTGAAGCAGCGTTGATTTCCTGCTTGCTCGGACTGCCGGTCAATGGATCATTTTTTTCTCCTAATTATTTTAATGCATCTTAACAAAGTGGTTGATTGTCTCGGTGTATTGTTTTACCCGAATTATCGTCTTTCGGATTGAAAACAACCGTAGTTCTTTTTTTTATTTTTAAGTAATTATAAAATCTGTTCTTAAGATACTAGATCGAGTAGCTGGTATCTGCCTTTGTCTCATCTGGACACGTTCATTTTGAATTATATTGGTTTGCTTGTTTTGCATATCATTCTAATTCTAGTTAAAGAAAGCACTTAAAACCGTTTTAAATTGTCATTTGGGTTGACCGTACTCCACACAGAAAGTAGAGCACAAAAATGACCAACTGTTAAACGTTTCCGAAAACCTTCTGTGCTATTAAACAATCAACTCACTGACTACAGATCATCAGAAATCACGGATATATATCTTACGACTGCGTAGCTTGACAGCAGTACCTGTTCCACGCCAACCTCGCGGGTGGCTATCAGCTAATAATCTTTGCTTTTTCATTCTCTTGAAATAATTACAAGTTTTTAGCGCAGGTATCGGTCGATATAAATATGATTTTCACATGGATGCGGGGCACTTTTGTCAACAACTGCAATAAAGCCCTTTGTATAAATGTTGTGCTATATTTCACTCTTGGCTATTTCATTTATTGTAAAACGTCACAATTTCTGTCCAAGCGAGCGTCACTGTGGTAACGCACACAGATGACATTTCTGAAATGTGAACTATTTTAAGGGTCAGTACTTCCTTTGATACTTGCATAGATGCGATGGTTTCTTCAGTATAAGAAACTGGTCGTTTTGGACGACCTACCCGTTCTTTTTTCTGCTTTGAAAACAACCTTCATAAAGTAAAAATTTAACTAAAGCATAATGGCGATCAGATCGAGTTATAATTTCATGAATAACAATGTATTTTTACAATATAATTTACAAGTAATGTGCTCAGCTGATTCAACGAGACATGACGAGTCAAAACTAAACTTCTGCGTGCGGTTGAATTTCCTCTGTTGGAAAAGCAGCAATGAAAATAGAATGAATACGATCTGGGTGTAAGCACGGATTTGAAAGGAAAACCTGTTAGGAAACAAGAACAAGCCATTCTATATGAAAATGGTTTAAAAATTGAGGTAAATAAAATCATCGTCTTGGAAGCGTCCACGTGGAAAATTTTCCCAGTTGTTGAGAAAAACCAATCAAATGCTGCCGGAGTGTAAATAGCTTGTCAAAATGCACCAATCATGTTCGAGATACTTATTGTAAATTACACAAACAAGGCCCCACGCACTAGTGCACACACGCTAGTAGCATTGTCATCTGTCATTAATGTCAAAGTCTGTTCTGCCGAGGTGCAGGTTTCGCAAACAGTGCTGTCTCACTTTCGATTTTTTCTTAGTTCGTCTTCCTCCACTTTCATCAACAAGCCCGTTTTGTCAAGCATTAACAAGTGTCATGCCGCCACAAACTGGAAAAAGTCCGCGGAGCAAACGCTTCGGTAAGTGAGCAAGTTTGACTATGAATATGTGGTGCTTGGGATTAGAGTGACAGTTCGATTGCCGTTCAAATGCACAACGCATTTGTTGGAAATGAATGGACTCTGGTTTGTCTTTAACTCACATTGGCAGCACATCATTTTATCGCATGTATATCCTTTTTATAGTTTCATTTCCAAATATCAGTTCTGCTATTAATTTTAGGTTTAGGTTCGAATTTTATTCGTAGTCAAAACGCATTATAATATTCTCAGACAACGTGTCTCGTGATAGATTTCCAATACTTGTTTTAACTCGTTGACAGCTCGACCTGTAAACTGTTGTGGGACGTCTGCTGCAGTCGCTATTTTGTTGATTCACAGTTGACGAGTTTTGTTGTGCTTTGTAATTTTAAATTAGAACTCACTGGATCAAATTTGCTGTGTTCTGTCTCTAGTTGATGGCATTGACAGTGAAAGCGATGACCACGAGGATTTGGTCACAGGTACTTCGAAAATATCACGTGGTGTTTCAAGTCCTCCCCCAAAGCGCCGTCGAGGAAACCTACCCAAAGACTCTGTGAACATCTTACGAATGTGGTTATGGGAGCACAGATTCAATGCTTATCCATCAGAATCCGAGAAGCAATACCTCTCAAAGGCGGCTAATTTGTCTGTGTTGCAAGTCTGTAACTGGTTCATCAATGCACGCCGACGAATACTACCAGAGATGATTAGAAGAGAAGGACGCGACCCCAGCAACTATACAATCACGCGAAGAGCCAACATAAAAAGCCCTTCAAATTGCTTCCAGAGGAGTATTTCACCAGACTCTGAATGCGTAACATCTTGCACGACTGTGAAACAGGAAAATTTCTTCTCTGACGCGCTCTTTAGCTACCAGAGCAAAGATAACATGGACTTTTCCGAAGATGACGACTCTAAATGTTACGAAAGCGAGAGTTCGACCCCAGAACATTGCTCTGAGACAACATTTGATGCATTTAGCAGTATTCATCTGTTAGTTGAGGTTGCACTTAATGCAGAAGCCTTTAAGAAAGGAAAAACTCTACAAGAACTGCCCTCGTTGTCATGCTAAAAATAGTAATTTTGGAATAGAATAACAGTGACAATTAGCATTTTAGCTTGCAATTGCACGGCCACAGGGAACCGTTTTGTACAAAGTAAATGAATTAATGATGAATTATAAATTGGGTTCTTCGACAAAAACACAAACTGATTTGCAAAAAAGCTTCTCTCGCTCTTTGAAACAGGGAAATGAATCAAGCAGTATGCATCTATTTTCTTTTGTGGCTGCTTTCCTTTTCAAAAATTCTCAAAACGATACGTCAAAATTCCAGATTGAATTTCAGATATTGAAATTCAATTTGAAGAGGTTTATTTCGTCTTTGTTCATACGAAAGGCTGTTTAAACATCGATTTTACATGTGCTGTAAACGTTTCGTAATTTTCTATGTGATGGTGACATCCAAGTGATATATCCATTTTCTAGAGACTAGAATACATAATACCCAATTATTTTCCTGGTGTTAAATTAGGGGCGATATGGAAATGTTAGGATTTATGTGCTGCCGATTCTCTCTCTCTCTGTGTGTCTGTCTGTCTGAAAGTGTGTCTGTCTTAGTTTCACGCTTGGTCTTTCTCTGATAACTTAATATATGTGTACATACTAAATATTCAATTTACTGTAAAAGAACTTCTCTCTGACCACTCAAAATCATCCCCGTATCAAATACTTACCAATGTATGTAGATATTGAACGAATAGTTCAGCAGTTATTTTATCCTCTTTCAATACTCTCTGAGTCTGATCGAAAAATAAAAGAATCGTCTGTTTGTCAATAAAAAAAATATTGAATTTCGCAAAATGTTCTAATCGTTGACAGGTCCGGTTTCACTCACTCCCGAATACAGACATCCTTTTTATGTTAAGATGTCTAGAAGTGAAAAATGATTCGAATGTTACTTACTGTCGATTCAATGTCGCAGAAGGATGAGGGTGTTTAAATTTGAAAAAAAAATTGCAACCATTATATATTTCTTGCCTTTTTCCGATATATATATCGGCTGACATTCCCACCAGCCGAGTTGTATAACTAACACGAAGATCAATAAAGAATTCAAAATATATCAAAGTATCCGTTGTAACTCTCAGTCTTGTTTGCGCATTTCATAAGAATGATAGTTAAACCATGATTAAGTTACAGTGTTAAGAAAGTCACTGTTTTGAGTTCTCGTGAGAAGAGAGAGAGAGAGAGATTGACTTGTTGAGCGATTATTGAGTTATCAGAAATAAATCTACTTCCGTTCCAGTATAATTTGTAATCTGATTCTGTCACGTAAGAACATAACTTCCGGAACTTCTATTGCAAATTTGAATAACGACTTCAGATTGGATGAGTATTTGTATATTCTTACATACAGCTTTGGCAGCTTTCAAAATTATGGTTTTGTCTAAAATTACAGCAGAAAATGAAATATCCCAAAAGAAACAAACGGTGACTACGTACTAACAATTTTCATGTTCTCGCCTGCACTGTCGTTCATTATTCATCAAGAAAGCCAACCCTTTCTTCAATACCTAAAAACAATTCCCTTAAAATCCAACTTTTAAGGACAAACATCGATTGAAAGGAATTTTCAATTTTTGTTTCTTGGTTTCTCTTTTTGTGTCATTTTGGTTTCTATTGTTGTAAAATTTTGTTGAAAAAGCCGCTAACTTTTTTGGACAGACCTGATGGGAGCCTGCAGCAGCACAAGTTTCTGATTTGAACCAACAATGCTAACAACCTTCACAGGAGTTAAAAGCCAACTTTTGAGGACAAACCTCAGTCACAACTGCTGTACAAAAGTCCAGAAATTGAGGATATACATGGGTCCGCGGAAATATAGGAATACTTAGCAGCCATTGATGATAAACTCCCTGTGCCCATCATGGATCATTTTCTTCAATTTCACAAACTTCCTGTAAGTGCAAACGTTTACATCCCCTCGGCTCTCCCTCCCTCACTCCCTGCTCCACCCACACCCCAAAAATAGGCCCCAAAATTTCAAACACATTACAAAACTATACTTTCAAAAACTTTCTGAAAATAAGATCACACTAACGCTGCTATAAAAAATGCGGTGTTTTAGTAATTACATTGCGCAATGTATACTATAAAATAATTGTGTATTGTTGATGCAAGAAATTGAATAGTTTTGCTAATTTTATACCACGCCACATTTTTGATAACCGTGACGGTTCGGTGGATGTGATACTCGTGCTCGTCTGATATTTTATTTAAAATCGTTTGTGCTGTTGTTATTCAGTTCTAAACTTGGCGAACGTAAGTATCTGGCCAGATTCAGTGTATCCTGGACCTGTAGTTGACATGAAGTCTTTAAATGAAAAACCACTTTAAGTCTCTCCATTCCAGCACGTGTACTTATATAGAGTAGTTTGTTCCAAGCGCTCAAAATGAAGGGGGGGGGGGTTACTTCGAAAGCTATATTTGCTCAATTAAACGCAGTGGCACATATACATACAGTTCTTTTTAAAACGATTCTTCCCCAAAGTGTCAGTTCCTAGTGGTGGAAACGAAACCGTTCTATTTTCAATTTGAATTTGAAGTTCAGTTTGCGATACAGCCACAAAACAGGATGCCATTATTTTGTCTAGTTTTATGCATGGATGCCTGGAGCTGAATAGTTAAACAGCGGAGCTGGAGGTGAGTATGGTGGTCGATATTTAGGAACCGACACTGCAGGGAATAATTGTTTTAGTATAGTCCAAACCAGCAGAATAGCTGTTGACACGAAACATTTGTTTCAAATTTATAGTTTGAATTTCAGCTTGCGATACGGCCGAGAATCAGGACGCCATTTGTGTAGCTTCATGCGTATAAAATGCCCGGAGGAGAATAGTTTTTAAAAACAATTATCCTCTGACAGTCTCTGAAGTGGAGGTGAGTAGCTCGCGTAGCATAAGATATTCACTGAGCCGCAATTGCGACAAGGTGAATATACTTGCTGCTCACCGACACTGACGAGAATAATTGTGTTAGCAAAATACCAAACATCTGTATAATCACTGAAAATACATATTCTAAGTCTTTTATTAGTATATACATGCTCCAAATGTTCTTGAATCAAGACAATTGAACAGGATAAACACTAAAACATGCTTCAACACAACTTTTCCCGTGCATTGGCATTGAAATTGATTGCGCAAATATCAATATCACTCATCAGGCAATATCCCTCTTCCAAAATGAAAGAGCAGAGACAAGCGAGAGGAACAGTCGATGTTCACTGATTTATTTAATCATTTCATGTCGGAACAGGAGTTCGTAGAAATTTCGTTTCCTACAGAGTGCATGCTTTATCAGGAAACAATGAAAAGGTTTCTTAGCAAACCGGCCTCAGTTTACAAATACACTTTAAAAACTTTCAAAGGAATTGCTCAAAAATCCCTTACCTTGGACCGTTTCGTCCAAAATTACGTAGCTTGAATAAACGCGATAGTTCAATGATAGTTGGCAGTAGGTGGCAGCCTGCGGTCGAGCAGCATTTCAGTCGTCCAATCTTTATAGTAAAATATCGTCGGATATTTTACGCAGCGGCACTGTAGTCCATTTAAACTTTCCTCAGTAAATTGTTTCTGTCGAAGTATCGTTCATGTTAGGAGCACTGAGTCATGCAATGATCTAAATTTGTTCAGGCATTCGGATCACAGAATCGATCCTGATCCGCTGCTCCTTCTCAATTCTCATTTTTCACTTTTCATCTTCCATTCAGTTCTTTCAGAGTCGAACCAGAGTTAATCATATTAACGTATATCCTTTACTTTCTAAACGATTTATTCCAACAGTTTGCAGTATCTCAAACGTATTTCTCTTAACTTTTTCACTGAGCATAACTTGTCTTCTGTTCAACAGTCATAACTTTATGAATTGCGTGTGCCGATCTAGAATGACAGCAATTCCTGGAATCGAAAAATATTCCGTAGTTATCTGGTGTTTGAATTGTTGGTTATCTGGTGTTTGAGTATGCCATCAAGTTACATGGAATTAGGGTATATATAAAGCAGTGTTGGTTTATAGACACGCTTCGTTATTATTCAAGATAGTTTTGAGTTTGGTCCGTCGATCGATGTGCTTGGTGTAAATGCCAAATGAAACAGTCACAATCATATTTTGGAGTCTCGTCGAATCTGATTGACATTGTTCATGCACGGGTATTCCCCGCGAATTTAATCTTGAAGTTATCTAAAGGCCGCCATGCACACACTGACCGATTTTTTATCGGGAGGCCTCCGATTTTTTGTCGCCGCGACGAAAATCGGCTGTGTGTGACATGCAGTTCCCCACGAAGTTCAGACACGCCGATTTTTCGTCGGGCAATTCAATCTGACGTGCTAGATCCAAAAACTGACAAAAAAACGGTTAGTGTGTGGCGAGCTACGAGACGAACAGATTCTTCCCCGACAAAAAATCGGAGGCCTCCCGACAAAAAATCGGTCAGTGTGTGGCGGACGTAATTCACTATACCATGGCCAATGGCCTCAGGAACTTGTGCTGCAGAGGTAAATTTGGATTGAGTCCATTGCATATTATTATACCATTTGTACAGGGACTCAGTCATGCCGTCAAGTACTATATGTTTTCAACCCTGGGGGAGGAGGTACTCCTTATAGTAGGCTATTCCGGGGGCAAAAGGATGCAAGGCTGATAGAACGGCTTTAAAATTATTCTATTACGTTTCATCAGGGGCTGGGAAAATTAAGTAAAGGTAGAAACAAACGGTTACAGTGTTTATAGTGGTATCTAATAATATAATAAATAGGATAACTATATTTTTAAAAAACGGTTAACGAAAGGAGGGGCGTATACCGTAGACTCCACCCTAAAGGGGTGCCTTTTTGAAGCTAGAAGTATGGGAAAGGGTCGGGAAAATGGATATTTTATAGTGAACGCAGGTCAGCAGCACTCTACTCGCTACCAGTCGCCCCATGTAACAGAATATATTCATGGATGACATGGTTTCTGGATTCCAGATCCGGCGGATTCAGACCCTCTAGAGTCCGGATTTCATCTTTAAGGATTCCGTATTCCATTTCTCTGGAGTCTGGATTTCATCTTTACGGATTCCGGATTCCATTTCTCTGGAGTCCGGATTTCATCTTTGCGGCTTCCGGATTCCATTTCTGTGGAGTCTGGATTTCATCTTTACGGATTCCGGATTCCATTTCTCTGGAGTCTGGACTCCAAAATTAAAAAAATATAAATTACCAGGTTCCGGATTCCAGCTTCTGGATTCCAGAGTCCAGTCTCAAGAATTGGCCAGATTCCGAGTAATAATACTTCCTTTTAATACTCCAGTCACTATCACTGACCTCTAGCTATATATATTTAAGGCTTATTTTAAAAAGCCGATCAACGACTGTAGTTTGACGCCCCTTTGACATATACGTAGGTCTATAATCAATAATCCATATTTTAGACCGGAACGATAAACATGTTTAGCGGCGGCATCAAGTGTGCATGTCCTCCGTTATTTCTGTCAAGAAACCAACTTGCGAGTGCACTCATGGAAGACGGTCACGATTAAAAAGTGCTCCTCGGGTTTTCAGGCTGCTCTGCAGTTTTATATGTACTTTGATCCCCGTTATTGAAATGTCGAAGCGTCTTGAAAGATCAAGCTCCAGTAGCAATGAAGGCAGCATAAGACAAGAACTGAAAGTACGGCGAATTGACGAGGCGTCAGGAATGGAATCGGAAGAAATCACATTGGCTACAATTCACAGAGCGCTGGAATTGTTGGCAACGAGTATGGATGGCAGGTTTGTTGAACTTACAAATGAATTAAGTTCCTTCAGAATGGAAACTCAGGCAGCGGTGAAGGAAATGAAGGAAAAGTTGAGGGAACAAGGAAAAAGCTTGACGGAGCTGTGGACGAGGAATGAAGAGGCGGAGTTAAAAATGGACTCACTTAGTACACTCTTTTTTTTCATAAGAACCTTTTTTATAAGAACATGAGGCTGAAAATCGCCAAAAATTTAAGAACATGCTAAGAACATGCTGAGGCT
>JANVCJ010096391.1:0-17936 GCA_026413505.1 Epizoanthus ramosus
CATCGGTGACTGCATTGGGTACCGCAGGTTCATGCAGGAACACGAGATCCAGATCTGACCCCCTTGACAACTTTGGGATTCAAACAATATTGTCTCAGACTAGAAAAAATATTCAAGTACAACTGCACAAGAAGTGTATGAGAATATAACCAGACGGTAAAATATTTTTGTTTCTGTAGCATGGCTCACGTTTGCTACAATCTGATCTAGTTGAGTAAATGTAACAGTTTTATTCCATGTGGTTTTATTATTGTTGGGTACAAATAGAAGATGTACATGATTGTATAATTCATGCTATTCTCAGTTGTCAAGAGTGTGATTTTTTACCAGGTGCAAGTGCTGTGTGATGAGTTATTTTAATATGTCATGTAAGTGATCAGTTATTATGGCCACACCAGAATTTAGATGACATTTCACAATTTTTTTGTCTGTCATGGAATGTTGCAGGTTTGGTTAGAACACTGAGGAGCTAATACGTTCAGGGAAAGTGTTGTTTGTTTGTAATGGTTAAAAGAACACAAATTAACAGACAGGCTGAACTTAAGGGATGAATTTCCTGACATCATAAAAAAATGTTTACTTTAAAGTAAATTAATTGATATTATAACAGCTTAGATATATACTTGTAGCATAATGCAGTGGATGTTGTTCTCATACTAATTGAGCTGACAGGGATGGTGGTTGTGGACATAGTGCTGCTTATCGGAGTTTATGATGACACTTACAGTCATGTTTATGGAATGATTGTTGCTGCTAAATTAATAAATTAAATGTTTTGTTTGTTACTGTAGCAAAGTAATTAATTATTATTCAGCTGACTTTTATAGTGGTGACAGTGATGGTGGTAGTGATACTCGTTATGATGAAGAGTGGGTTGTGGAGGTTCATGATGACCTGTGCTTGCAGTGATTCTTAATGCTGTTGCTGCAGCTGAATGTGCTGTTTGCTACTGTGGCAAAATAATTTCTTTATACTAGGTATTATTCAGCTGACATAGTGATGATAGTGATGGTGGCTGTGGTGGTGGTGGTGCTCGTGACGATGAACTGTGGGTTGCTGAGATTCGTGATGACACTTGCAGTGATGTTTGAAGGATGAATGTTGCTGCGGAGTATGCTGTTTGTTACCATGGCGACGTGGCCTTGGTGATGGGTTGAGATACATACATGGTTGATTCTCAACATGATAGGGTGACGTAACAGGATCTGTGGCTAAGTCAAGGTATGGTGAACAGTGGGGTTGGTCACAAGGCATATTGCCGTTATCTGTTTGCTTATGATGTGACCGGTGTTTGTGGCGGTGGCTTTCCTTTCCTCGCTCATGCTCTGCCCCATCAACAGGGTTGCACCACTGATTAATCCATTCCTGTACTCTGCTCATGTCAGCTTGGTTGCCCCCAGATTTGGGGTTGCATTCCCCTGGGCCTGTCTGTAGTCTCTTGGGGTAGTGATACATCCCAGGCTCATCAACTGTTGCTTGGGGGGCTGCAGTTTTATTAGCACTTGAACTTCTCTCACGGTGCCTACTGTGTCTTTCTGCGCGTCGCTGCTCACATCTCCTACAACTTGACTTCTGACGACGCAGAGGAGCTGCAGCATTTTCAGTGCTTTCCATTCCAACAGGAGGTTCGCATGCAGCCCTTGACTGTTTTGTTTTGGAAGGGTTGTTCAAACAATTCGAAGAAGTTGGTGGATTCACTGTCATCGAATCCACTCTCTCAATAGGGAGAGACTTTGCTCGCATTCTCCTCGGAAGTGGTGTCTGAGTTCCACATGCTGACAGCACATACTCGTGCTTGGTCGAGATGCCATCACTGGTGTCTTTTCCATGCTCTTTTGAAACTGACAGGCGCACCCTCAATTTCTTGAGTGGGTCACGTTGAGGGTTTCGTGACTGGTTAACAGTCTTGCCCAATACTTCATAGATTGACTTGACGAGATTCTTGATATCCTGTGGATAATAACAATTAGGTGTTAACAGTCTTACATTTTATAGCTATTATATCCTGTGGGTAATGCTGACAATTGAATTACTACACAGAATAGAAGGGCTGACTTTACCATTCTGGCATGCAATGGGGAGAAGGTAATGCAGTGGTAATTTTATTTATAATTATGGTTTGCATGTGCATGATTTGGCGTGGAAGTGAGCTCTGGTGTACAGCACTAGCAAGAATATTGCTAGTGAGAAACTTCTTACCTCTCGGGTAACTTGACCTTGCCCTTCAAAGTCATACAGTGTGTATGACCACTCTTGATCTGATGCAGTGGATTTTACAGACAATCCACACTCGGCAAGTTCCTACGTCCAGAAATTGTCATTGTGATAGAGATATAAATGAGGACTCAGTAAATTTTGGTGTTGTAAGGCCCCCCCCCCCCCTCCCCCGGTCTGTGTTGGGTAATGGTTTAAGAGAGAATGTCCGAGTTAGAGATCTGTTCATCAATTTACATTAACATGACCAGGTATAATACAGAACTGACTGTACAATCTTACTGTAAAAGCCTTATCATTATTATTTTTCTTTGAAATCCTGCTTTGAAACATAAAAATTGCATGTCATATTGACTATTCTCTGTGAATTAGAATTGTGGTAATGAACTTGTACAAACCCAGAGCTTATAACTAACATTTTATGATACAAGTTGTGGTATTTTCCTCATAATAAAGAAATGAAGGAGGAAGAGAATATTCTCATTTCTCACTTTGAGAGCAAGAAAATTCTCATGCCAGGTATAAGTAGGCATATTTTGTTAGGCAACCTCAACATATCATGAGATCAAGACTTTTGTAAGCAGCTTAATTCTTGTACCTTTGCTGGTTTTGTCTGAGTAGCTGCTTCAGCAACACCTTCTCTCTTGAACACTTCATCACTTCTCTTTCCATCTGGTTCATCGGGTAACTCAACGACTGTAGAGTACAGATTTATTACTCATTAAAAGTATATTATACTTTCAAGTTAGATTTACTTACAAGTTACTGAAATATCAGACGTAATCTAGAAGCCAAGGAGGACCATAAAAATATACATTGTACTGCTGTTTTACAACTGAAGAGTTCAAAATGTCCATCAAGACAATGTTGTACACCTGAAGAGTTCAAAATTTCCATCAAGACTAATGTTTGAACTGGTTGACAACAATCCATAGTTACATTAATTAACCATTCACTTTGTACTTTTTTCCCTAAAATTTAAGAGTTGGGGAAAATGTCCATGAAACTAAGAAATTTGGGATTTTTGAAAATTCAGAGAAACAACCGAGCATGAAACATGGCCCGGGGTATACACCCTGAAACACAAGAGACAGGAAATGTGCAGTGACGTGTATTGTGCCTGCAAGCCAAGGGTGTAGTTATTTTATTTGCTTCACAAGTCGCTCTTACATTAAGAATCAAGAATACTAAACTAAAGTCAATGCAAAAATACGTTTTTGTCAGTCTGCACACAAATGATAAACTGCGAATTGCTAACGAATTGATACAAACTATGCCTTGCGTGATGGTCAGCTGTTTTGCTAAAGTAAACAGACATTATTTATATTATTTATATTAGAAATGTATAGTGAATTGACTAAATGTTGTCAGAAAGAAAGAAATTAATGATATATTTTCGTAAAATCAATTTGGAGAAACAATTGTTGATATAAAATTGTATATTCATTTACCTGTTTGAGATTTCCAGCTGTTCTAAAAATTGGTCTTTAATGAAGTATTATAATGTTCAACAAATATGGTTCATTGAAGTCTGAAATATTTTTTCCAACATTTGTAAACAAGATTAAATTATATTGTTATCTGTACACTTAAGATTTCTTTCTCCGACTTGTCTTGAATGTATCTGTACTGTACTTGCATTGATTCTTTGAAATCATGTTTCCACCTCTTTGAATGAAAAGACTCTATAATTGCTTTATTGCATGACATTCACGACACGCTCCAAGTAACAATTCAAAATAACCTGGGGCTGTTTTTCTTTTTCACCTGTGGTCAGTTTTGTTTTTGTGAGTTGAAAGGACAAAATAGGAAATGTGGGTCACTAGTCGGGGAGAATTCATAATATGAATATACCTGTCTGAATAACTTGAGGATGTTTAGGAAATTGTCAAGCCCAAAACACTAGTAGACTGGCCTCTAAAAAGTAATTTTCTAATTCAGCGAGTAGGCTGAATAATGGGAGTGATCAACACAATGTTGAAATTGTATAATAGTTTTTGCCATGAGGGTGGAATATTTGATCCGATGTTTTGAATGCTTGGCTTCCTCAGCGCAAAACTTCCACCCTCAAGGCGAAAACACACAAAATAGTTGATGAATCCCATGCATTGTGTAGCATTCAATGCACGCTGAATAATTCAGTCATTAGAGACATATATCACACTTAAAAAACAGGCCACTTTCAACATTCTTTGGGAAGTACATACGTTTTGTTTTCATATCAAACTCAAAGGTCATAATGCTATAAATATTGTATTGCTATAAATGCATTTAGTATTGCTATAAATGCATTTGGGCGTTCAAATCTTTCTTGTATCCAAAGAATAATAATCTTTGGTTGTGAAATAATAATAATTAATAGCTATTACATGTACTGTATTAAAACGGGCTGACGTGCAAAAATATGTTGTCAAACTACGATCGCCATGTGCCGTTATAACTAATGGCCAAGAGTGAGAGATTTACCAAGGATTCACCAGTAGTTTATTAATATTGTGTGTTTTCAGCCGCGAGGGTCGGGATGTTTAGCCCTATCTTCGAGAAGAATTTTCTCGAGATCGAACTCGTCAATAGAAGGAATATCAACGCAGTATAATCTCAACGAGCCAAAGTGTAAATAATTTTATAATAGTATCACTAATCCTTCACACTTTGCTTTGTCATACAAACTTATATGTATATGTAGCTAGGCTGAAGTTTCGATGGCTTGCATGGCGGGCGTCCTTGTACAGGGTCAGAGATCAAGTACTGAAGGCAATAAACTTATAAAGTCCTGATTTGTGAAACAGCTTTCGAACTTGTCAAGGCCATTATAAGTAAACAGTAGAATGCTTGTTTAGTTGTGGGTACGAGTTGATTTAGTCGCGTTTTGTTTTTAAATTGTTGCACATTCCACATGAACAAAATGTTATCAGATCGGCCCAGATTGAGTGTACCGTGATTTAATACGAGTCCATTTTACGTGCGTTAGATGGCTATCAAGAGAACTCAAACCCATGTTGACGAATGGGCAGCTAAATTAGTCTACACTATTCTACTAAACTGAAATCTTCACCAAGTTGCCTTTATACTAGTAGTTTTTTAAAAAAATCCTCAACCTATGACAGCTCCCAGTGACGTATATATTTTATGAATGAACTGAATTGAACTGAACTGAATTACCTGATTCATAATAATTTAAAATAGTATCGATAATAGTAGTGATCCGATTTTACATCAGGTTTGTTTGCGTCCTTTGGATTTGAACCTTTTCGAAACCTAGGTCAGAGAAGATTATCAACTAATATAATAAAGAGGGAGCCCTTAAGGCTTACTTTTCATTTACACATGTAATCGACGCCGGTTACAGCTCCTCTTCTTGGCATCTCCACATCAAACTGAAACTACGGAACTAGAGAAAATGTTTTGGTACACTATTCTTGTTATATAATGTAAAAATGTCCATTTTTTAACATACTGTATCAGTTGCCATTTATGTCAATGGGGGAAAACAACTGCCTGATATGATCCTTGATTTAGCGTGCACGTCGAGTGCGTTCTTTGGTCTTTCTTTAACTACAGTGTTCTGAATATTTCATTCGGAAACTTCCATATCACTCCATATCAACTTTAGTTTCATTTGTTGACGAGGAAGATGGAGAATTTTAGCTAGTCATCGATCTTCGATCCAGGGAATAGATAGCTTGTGTTTATACGTATGGCATCACGCCATCAGACGTCGGAAAATTCTAGGGACAATCATGACAGTTACCAACAGCAAATTGAGTGGGGAGACACAAATCTCAGTTTTAGTCCAAATCCGAAATAAATCATGTGGTACAAAAAGATTGTCGGGGAAACCAATTTTGTAGTACACTCTATTTTGGTTTATAAGGTCAAATTTTGGGTTCAGACTAGGCTATTAAGAACGAATGTTTCTTTTTTTTTTGGCGATTTCAGCCTAAAAACGTTCTTATTTTTTTGACAGAAACAAGGCTGTATTACATGTAGTACAGTACAGTATTGAATTACGTCAGAGATAATCCCGTAAAGCAGATTTGGTCGAATGATATCAAACATGTCAACAATATATATAGTACTCTCGGGATGCACTTTTCGTAATTCAGTATTTACAGTCTGTTGGGAATAGCAAAAGAACAGCAGTGAAAGCAGTGACTACTGAAAAAAAATATAACATGTTCTTAAAATGTTTGCTTAAATCTCAGCCGCCCGTTCTTCTAAGAAGGTTCTACTATAAACTATAAAGCAGTGTCGGGACAAGTATCGGTCTCTTCCGAAACTCGAATGAGCACAACATAATATTCCTAACCAAATTCCAGTCTTGGGTATGTTCTTAGTATGTTCTGAAAGTTGCGTCCTTTGCCAGCCTCAACTCCGTATTAAATATTCTTACAAGAAAACTATATACAGATTTTTAAGACTTCCACAGAAATATGGATTTTGCGTTTGTGGGTATGAATGCGAATGTACAGGCAGTACAACGAGTTTGAACGGAGTTACAGTAAAATACAGGTTACCATACCGAGTCTACACCGTGTTATCTCGAATATTGATTTGGCACCCGCGCCCCCGATAATTATTCATCCTTCTTCTAAAATAACCTAATACTGTAATAGTAATATTTATTAATTATTTAAGTTCAGATATTATTCAGACCCACGTTGCGAGCAGTATATGTATTAACTGATGGTTTACAAGATACCACGGTTGGAATCAAACAGTTTCAAACCTACCATTTTAATAAACCATAGAGTCTCTTTACCTTGTTTGCCACAATCTGTCTGTGCTCGTGAATATATATTTTTTGAATAAAAATGTGTCTGAAGGAGTGAAGGCGGTGTGTTCAGACGACCCAGACCTACAACTATTTACTTTGGGGATCACTTGTCAAAACAATAGTGTGGCGATTCTTTTCAGCTTACCTTCGATTGGGTAGTCGATATAAAACCCTTTCTTAAATGCCGCTTCTTTTTCCTTTGGGTCGTACTCGTAGGGAACATCCTGTTGAATCAAGAGGACAAGTTCAGTGAGCATTCCACATCTTTAAATCTCTCACCCAGTATATATTAATTATTATGTACCTCGACAGGTCGTCTCACGACGTGCTTGCGATTGTGGTTCCTGATTTTCAAGGCCATAGTACTAGTGTAAGCCACGGAACTAACCGAGCTTCTCGCGCTGGCAGGAGGAGCCAACATCATTTATAACTGATATTGCTTGGCTGGTCGGATCTTCTCAGAGAAATGTGATATATTGAAAGCTATAAGCCGTCTCAGGATATTGACTGAGAAATACTCAAACGTTCAATATATAAGGCCATATAATACATGTGCCCTGAAGGTGTCAGGGTGTGATTTGGCTTTTGATCTAGCTATACCTGAATGGCAAACTTCCCAAACGAGTTTTATAGCGTTTATAGCACGTATTTACAATATCTTAGTATTTTTTTATATAAGATCAGTAGAGCTTAATTTCAAACAAATCTTTTGAAATATGATGAATATTTTGTTTTTGAATGGGTCACGCTAATGGACATCACTTTTCAAGTAGCCTGCTAATCCTAACATTAATCTCTGTCCATTATCTTGTATCTCGATTTCTATTCATTTTCCGAAAACAGGATCTAATGTTTCTGTTGTTAAAAAAAGAAAAACACTTTCCTTTTTGTTTTTTGCTGTACACGCACGCGTAACCGGATAATGTTGTTTATGTCGCATTATTGGTCAGATTCAAAAAAAAAAGATAAGCCCAGTTATTGAAAAGCGAGCTTAATTTAGCTTATCCTTTAATCAATGCTGCTAGAAAATATGATGAATGCAGGTAGCTCTTAGCGGATTCTTTTGTTCTAAGAATGCCATGATACTGATAGATTGAGTTCACTGTATTATTTTTAGAAGAAATCAGGATCTCAGTACTGCATTAAGTTTAGTATACAGTAGCAAACTGCCAGCTCAGTGTTGAAGCCCAGGTGTTGAAGTAGCCAGTTGTCTGTGTCAGGATATCAAAGATTGTCATATTGAGCATGCAGTACGTCAGGGCAGAACCAGATTAGAATCGTCACATTCAATTCATATGTTGTTGCCCCCTGCTCTGTGCCCAGTGATATAATGATAAATAATTTTAATAATAGTATAAATAATAATAATAATAATACTGATAAATTTATGTTGTGCATACATGTGAAATTTTTTTCTAGCCACAGGGAACATATTAAAAAGTCAAAGGAAAAGAGAAACGATGTATTAAATGGATTTCGTCAAATTTGGTCACTTGCAAGGCAAGATTTGGGCATGCCTTGATGTAGAACATTTTACTGGAACTGAAGCACCGGTAGAATAACTACACAGCCAGGCATGCCTAATTTTCATCCATGATCTAGTCATCTCATCCTGCTTGCATGGGTCACAGAGGGTTTCATTTGTCAAGACACAGCCCACCTTCTAAACTAATCATACAGCAATAAACTGCATTCTGATTCGCTGAGAAAATGTTCTTCATTTTTAAATCAGAGTGCAAAAATGTGAAATCAAACACTGATTGGTTAACCATGAAATAAGAGCCAATCAGATAACAGCAAATCGGTGGATGAACCTCCATTTTGTTTTTGTGTTGATTTGCTTGAACAACTTGCTGGAACTGAAGCTCAAGGTGACTGAGAAAATGCCCAGAGATCTCAGAAGTTTTTTTTCTGTATGATCAACAGGTAATCACATGATTCCTCTTGCAATTTTGGAATAAATGAACACTTGTAAATTTTTCAAAAATCACAAATTGCACTTGGTTATGCTCGTGCAATTTTGTTAGTCTGAAAAATGTACGTTTTTTCATTTGTTCCAAATCGCACTGATAACCATGTGATTACCTGTACAAAACAGATCATCTATGTTAGTTGTTCCTCCTCCTCCTATGGGCCTGTCCACTTATACAAGTGAAGCATGTAGAAATGTATTATTGTTAATTTATTATTGTTAATTTATTATTTATTATTATTATCTCTATAGAAACTGTTATTTTAACCATTAATATTGAATACTTAGTTTTTAGATTGTTTTAAGACCATCTCTAGAGACTTTACGTGTATGTATAAATTAGAAAGTCTTGACAAATAGAAAATAAATAAAGTTCAACTATTTCAGTATTCTCAGATGCACATTCACATACTATAGAAGTTTGTATTGTAATGAAGTTTTAAAGATTTTCAAATTTTAAAATATTACAAACAGTAACTGTATATAAATTCAGTGTTCTATTAAACATCTTATAGAGATTATTTATAAAACTATTTTATTAAGGACTTCAGCATCGATCACAATACCATGTAAGTAAGGAAAGGAAAATTAAAAGAAAAAGTGGTACAACCACAAAAATAGTTTAGATTCATGTTTACACATTTTACAATAATCAAGTTGTTGTTTGCTCTTTTGGTATAGAGGTTATGTTAGATCCAATGAAATTTTGTTGAGTTATGTTCATTCAAAATTTTGCGAATATTGATTGTTGAACATGACTTATACATTACTAGAGAAGAGTATTATATAAATTATAATGGTATACTAAACTTTGATACTATTAGTATTACTAAACAATGTTCAATTTAAAATAAAGAAGAGGAGTTGTTTATTTGCTTTTGGCCTTCTGAATTAGTATTCTTTGTAGTTGTGGAAAACCTCAAAGGATGGCAAACACTTCTGATTGTATTGGTTTGGTTGTGAACAAGGAAGTAATCTTGTAACCAGAGGAAACCCGCACTCATCGAGCGAGCTCCTGCATACAAGGTCGGAATTCTTTTATTATATGATCGCAATTTCAATTTGCAGTGCAGAACAATTTTCTAATAGCATAGTATAATGCAGAGACGATATTCTCTCTATCTTGGTGGAAGACTGCAATATAGTTCAACTATGTTCTTGCATTTTTAAACTGTCATAAATATGACATGAACTCGAGTCGGGGTTACGGGTTTATATGAGTATGGTCTGGCCTTGGTGGCGCAAGAGGGTGCAATAATTTGTTTGCAAGAATCATAAGATTAAGAAACACTTGGCTCATATCCGATTTGAAAGTAAATATGGCAAGGTATTGAAATAACGACTTAAAAAAGTGCGGCTTTTCTGCCCACTTGAGATGGCTGTAAACGTGACATTTTAGTGGCGCCGGGATATCGATATATTACATACATGTATCGTCGCGAAGATCACGTGGACAATAAGTTGAATAACAACAACTATCGATCGACAAGAAATTCCTTGCACGATCGACGAACCGCATGATCAAGCAAAACTTCTGATTAATTTTATAGTGCTTTAACTACAGATCAATCTGTCCCCTCACATGTGCAGAACAAGTTATATATTTTCTTTGTCAATACAAATTGTTTTTAAGCATTTGTATAGAGTTCGGTGCACATAGATAATGTAAATGTTAGTTGACAACTAGGTACAGCGAGTTGAACAGTTCAACAAGCCGCACTCACACCGCGGGATCCAACCTACCCACTGTGCTGTCTAACGTGAAAATGACTTGAAAACTTTGAAAAGTATCCTTTATGATATCGAGGAGATCTTACGTTTCCTCTTTCGGCTGTCTTCTTTTTGACCTCTATAAGTCCGCCCTTACACCTACAAACTAGCGATGACAGGATGGTTGGTCGAGTCCGTCGGATTCGTGTTGATCTATTCTGCAGTGGTCGCTCGAGCTGAATTGTTTTCGCGTTTGCCGTTTTAAGTAGAGGCACTATTCAAGAGAAATTGTCGGGATTTCAATTTTCGCACTTGTTTACGTAGGCACCCTAAAATTAAAATTCTGTGGTCAAAAACCGCGCTCTTCGAAATTCGCTTAAGCTACGTGCTCTCGTGGTGGTGTAGCGGGCGGGGGATTAACGACAAAGGCAGTGAGAGCGCGCCCTTTGTGATGGGCTTCCCAAATGTTATCAAGTTTTGACATCCGCATATCTTTCCAGGAAACGTTTTAGATGCCGCGAGAAATCAAACGCAAATCCAGCTTCTTGTCATGCGATTAAGTTTTATTTTGTCTGGAAGATATCTAATGTATATGTTGTTTAACAGACTAAAGGCTCCGCGGGCAATGGACACATCACGACATGTCACCTAGTATGCACTTACACTCGATTTCTTAGGCCAAGAAGCGTAACTTTCGAAACGAAAACTTAATGATGATTCTAATTTCTAGCGTGATCCTCATTATGAAATTTCGAGTGCACCCTTGTGCACGACAAGAATAACATCTTTATGTCGAGAAACGATCAGTACAGCACCACAAAATGATTTAGCTGACCTCTCACTCGACTTCATTTGTCAGCTCAAGACGCTTTCAAGCTTGACGGACATTATATGTTTGGAAATCGACAACGTGGGCGATTTCATTCCAAACACCAGGGAAACTGCCAGGCCTCATTAGCATCCTAAAATCATCTTAGTAATTTCAAAAACAAAATGTCTGCAAGCCTGAGAATTAAAAGCAATTTGGGAAGGTTGTCGACGAATGTTGTGAAACATGCATTAGTGTTGAATAATTACCATACTGCAGTGCCACCGCACTCACCAAGTTTACCGGGTAACCCTTGTACGTGTATTCCGCCGTGTAGATGGTTTTCTCGGTAACATCGCCCTCTGGTACATCCAGTGCCGAGTTGGTTGTATCATTCTCGATCACACAGTCACCTAATAACAGAGACACATAGATGAGCGAGGTACGGAGATACGAATGCTACTGAACAAACAACACAGAAATCGAGAGCTCTCAGCCCAGCGTACTGCGTATATGCGCTGATTTATAATAGAAAATCTAACCTTCTGGGCCCTCTCTTGACATCCAGGCTGAAATTCAAGGACAAAACATGGGTTAGATCATCCATAGTGCACACAAATAGCGCCAGACTCTGAAGATGTTACTAATCTATATTACTTGGACTTTCTCAAGTATGTTGTCATCCTATCGTGGGCTCTGCTTTCTGCTTTTGACGATTCGCAATAGTGAATATTCATTGGAACAAAAACATTTATACCTTGTTTGCTGTATTTCTTGCCCATATCCTCAACTAATCATTGCAGTTTAGTTACTTTCACGGTTCAAATTTCCAAATATCTGCTTCTTTCTACAACTGCACATAGAGAATGAACTTCGGTTTTCAATAACTCCTGTCCACTCTTTGCCTGTGTTCCGCGCCGACCCGATGCAAAGGGAGGCCGACACAGTCGGCTTTGTCAAATCTGTCCACTCACCTATCGCGCTTGTCAAACCGCTCTATTGACAACTTGTGATTCAATTGTTCAAATCATAGCTCTAATGAGCTTTTGGCGCCATCTGATTGGTCCGGCGCTAAAGTAGCCAATTATTTTCGAGTACTAATTTTAAAAGGAAATTGATTGTAGTGAGCTCCGCAAGACGCTCTCGACCTTGAAGTACTTTTGCTTTCAATTCATGTGAGGTTGGCGGTCAGAACGTTCCGTACGCGAATTACCGTACCAGATCATGTCAAGTGTAGATAAGCATTATTAAACTTAAACCACCGATTTCACGACAGAGGGATGCTGTAAGACAGCTGCCTCAAATTCATTTCCTCCTTGTCACTTGCGCCAGTGGTGTTCACGGCTGTTCCTTCACGACTAAATACAAAAACAAATATGGTGCGAATACGAAGCAAATTGAGACAGACCAGTTTCGGATACTACTTCACTGTTATTGCAAGCCAAATAGTACACTGGACGAAATGGTTAGGATCAGGAAACGTTTGTGATGGGGGTGCAAGATCATTTGAAACTACGGCTGTTTTCGTTTTTAAAAGTGTTTCGTTATAAATTATTATTACAGGATGGAGAAAACAGCAGATGAAGAAAGCTTTTTCTGTACATGAAAGAACAGTGCGATTATTGCCGCCACAAGAATAAATCAACTATTGAATATGAGACAAATGCCGGGAGATTAAAAATGCAGAGTATTTGCTTAACAGCAACAACCGCGCCAACAAATTTTCTAGAATTTCGTTTAGCAGGTTGTTTTCAAAAAATATAACTCAGACCTGTGTTAGCTTCTACGGCGAATATATTGCACTACAGTGCAGTCCACGCTGCCGAGACCTGCTGATTCCGAGGTTTCACGTGTTTTGTAATTGCAGTCTCGTAGTTTGCACTAATCTTTCTGATTTTGATTTGTTGGGCAAACTGAATACTGAACAGTGAAACGTGCAGGATTAGAAGTGACAGTGTTTGAAACCAACTGTTGACACATTTGATGTTTTCAAATGTGAAATTGTTGCGGAAGTTTTGATCTGTAGCAGTGTAGGTTTTTAAGATACACTAGTACGGAAGAAAGTTACTGAAAGCCTGGTGCCGACGGGCATCCAAGATCAGTGGTGCTTTAGTTTTGCTCTGAGGAATTTTAAAATTTTAAAATAATAGAATATTTCTATACCTCGTTTATTCTGTGAGGGACCTTGGGACTTCCGACGAAATCTTTTGTGCAGTTTGAGTTTCTTCATGGTTCTCGTACGCGGATGCAGAACTTTTTGAGTTCACCAAGGGTATCAGCTTTTGAGCTAAAAGCCGATAACAATCGATACATTTGCATGAATTCAGTTGCGAATGCTTTTAACCGGAATGGCTCCCTAATGATCGGTTACAGAAAGTTAATTGATACCGCTAACAGCTACTAATTGTGGGGAAGAAAAAGAATTAAGTCGCTCTGAATTCGCACTGGGATTTTGCTATTGACGCTTTGTGAAAGAGTGTGTGAAATAGAGGCGGAATGTTGTTGTAGTTGATTTATAGGTTACCGGTCAATATCGCACGATTGCGGCCCGCCCGGGTCGTGATCACATAGAAAATGACTCTAACTGTTAGGTTTCCTTTTCTTAGAAATTGAAGCAACAGTTTATAGCGAAACCCATCCCGTGTTTAGTAATACGTGCTTTGAGTCTATTTTAGGATTCACAGTACTGGGGATTGTTACTGTTCTGTTGCTGTCCTATCGGAGGAATCTGTGGGAAACGCTGTCTGCCCGAGACTTTAATACTTTGACAGTATTCTGATCGTTATGTATTTAGATGGTGCGCGTTGATTAATTTGGCACACAGTAAGATTTCAAGTTTCACCTTCATACCCATACAGTACAGTATTCGTTTGTGGATTACTCGAGGTGGATTATCTGCTGACAGGTTTACGGTGGCGTGGCGTGATAACCTTTATTTACTCTTTCTTACGTCATTGCATGGTCAAAGTGCAACAATTGTTGATAATCAGATGACGCAAACGCGGGGTACAGTCACGTCCTTACATTGTTTTTGCAAATAAAATTTGAAATATTCAAATCAGCCTACCAGAAAGCGGTGAACTTGCAATTTGTTGAGCCGGTTTGTTTATTAAAAAAGCAACTAATAGTAAAACGTTATTTTACAGCCACTTCTAAGACTGAAATACTGCGTAACTGAGTGCGTCGAAACGTTTTTTCTGGTGGTACATATACTTGGGCGATATACTAATATTTAAAATCGTCTTTTTTGAAAACTCCAACTACAACAACAACAACTTTATTTCGTATCACTACTCACTTACCTACATTACATGCAATACATTACTAATTACAATAAACAAGCAAATAATTCAGTGTCGAGGCCTATTGCACTGAGTTGAGGACGAAGAGATTTATCGCATTTGCTCAAAGTCAAAATGAATTTCTTGTCCAAGCTAATGATGTAAACGTTTTCCTGTCATCTATTCCCGGCCAAAGAAGATTATGAGATTTGTAGTCCAACGAAGCGACCAACAGTATTTTAATACTTCTTACAAGAGGTGCGGTATGTAATTGTATCTTTTATAAAATAGTTGATGAACTCTAATACTTGACAATTGCTGCCTTTGTAATGGTTGTTCTTGGAAGACTCCTCAACGATTGAGTGAGTGAGTGAATGAGTGAGCGAGAGTTAAGATCAGTTATTTTATACAATATTGTAAACTTTTTTTTTCCGTTTACATTGTAAGTGGCTCGGAATTCAGTTTTTACTGCCATGAGTATCAATAAAGATTATTATATTATTATATTATTATTATTATTATTATTATTATTATTATTATTATTATTATTATAACCCCCCCTCCCCCCTTCCCCCACTTCAAGGGTACGGTGAGAGTCCAGACTCGACATACGCCCCACTTTCCGCCGGGTTTGTGCGTGCAGTAGCGTCAGCCTGTTGCCCGGCCTGTCGTGATAATGAAACTGGTTTCACTTGTTCACTTCATTCGTTGCTATTTTTATTCTTTGGCTTATGATCAAGCACACGTATCCACCAAACAGTGAGTACATAGAGTTACGTTCAGTGATATCCGTTCACTGGTTCAGCCGGCTTCATGCATAACCGCTTCCAACTGATGTATCACGATATGACCAAATGGGCAACATTTCAAACCGAATGGCGCAAGATCGTATCCTTTATAAAGTAGCGCTGTATGCAGAGTCAAATAACAACAACAACAAACTTTTATTTGTACCTAAATTTACAATATACCTAAATTAGGGGTTAAACGAGCCATGGGATTGATTGATTGATTGATTGATTGATTGATTAATTGATTGATTGATTGATTGATTGATTGGTTGGTTGATTGGTTGGTTGGTTGGTTGGTTGGTTGGTTGGTTGGTTGGTTGATTGATTGATTGATTGATTGATTGCGACTGAATGTTGAACTTCGCTTTCCATATATACATTTCTCATAATACAACATGTAAAGATAATATTTTAAACTTACCTCCTTATAAAGAGAAATGTTATCAAAGAAGCGTCTTTTCCCTTCATAGTCTACCTCCTCGGCCACGCGTATACGTTGCTCGTGAGAGTCGTAGGATATCCTGGCAAGCACAGTCGTGTTCTTGCTTGGATCGACCTGCAGCAGAAGAATGGCGATAGTTAATTACCACATATGTTTGTGGCAACTTACAAAATGTTCAGTGGCGCTTGCAGAGCTGATCTGGGGCTTTCCCATTTATCAGTTGATAACTATTGTAGTGTAGTTTGCAATGGAAAATAACTCTCAATAGTGAAACAAGTCCAAACTGAACACGATTTTGACTTTGAGAACGTACATATCATTGATCGTTGCCAACAATGGTCGGGAAGATTATTCTTAAAGGCATGGCATTCCATGATGGAACCCAACTCGATCAATGAACACATTCACATACTAGGGGCGTAGCCAGGATTTGTTGCTAGGGGGTTCCAAACCCTAGGGGGGGGGGGATTTTTACATTTGAGGTCCCCAGGAATGGCATCTCCTTGATTCTGAGCACAAAGTTTTAGCAATTTTAGCATCAATTGTAGCCAGCATTTCTAAGAAGGGAAGCTCAAAATCCCATGTACCAGGTAGTAATAATATATTTTCTCTTGAAATAGCTATTGCGATATCCCGAAGGGAGGTCTGGAGCCTCTGGAACCCTCCCCTGGCTACGCCATTGCACACTCAATTGAATGAAATTAAAGCTGGTGTACATCTGACCTTTTTAATAAAGTAAACTTCAAACACGATTCCTCTAAAACAACATGAAACCATGCATTTTTTCCCATGCACAAACTCACACACGTACACATACTTGAATACCCTTTAGGGAGGCCTCACATGTCGATTTTGTCCCCCCCCCCCCCCTAGAAACGTCAAATATATTTATCAATATATCGCCGGATACCGCTTTCTCGCGTTTTTTATATCTGAGCTGCGCTATACCGCTGCCTTTAGCTGCTAGCTGTCGATATCAAGATCGTAAGTAAACACAAAGTAGTCCTGTGCACAAAACCTCACGTCTGACCCCAGACTACTATATAAACAATATAAATTTTGTGAAAAATAGAAAACTGACCGATGATTTTAAGACAAAATGTATTTTATATCCCTTTCCAAGATGTTTTCAAAAAATCCAAAAATTTTTAACAAAAATATCGAATTTTGCCCCAAACGTAAAATTGACGTTTCTTGTGGGCAAAATCGATATGTGAGGCTTCCCTTAACATTTGAAGATGATTCTCTTTATTTTGCCAAGGCTAACAGACTTTTAAAAGAAAGTTAGTGTGATATGTTGTTGACCGTGAGGGCAAAAGGTTCGAGCTGACGTCGTCAGAGCAAAAGGGGGGTGATGGATGAAATTGGGGTTTATTAGAATTTTGATAAATAAATTGTAGATTAGAATCGACGTTACGCCTCGGCCATAGGTTATATTAATATGAAATGTGATTGGAAAATAGACTGTTTTTGTAGAAGTCATTATGTATATGAGAAGCGTTCGTTCATTCCATTGGGTGCTAGCTTGCCCAGTTTGAAAATGAAGTTTTAGTCCTTGGGTTAACGAGTGTCATTGCTGCCGGTAACCATGATGTAGGGAAGCATCACTAACGGTCATATGGATGAGTAGCCAGGTATAGGAGGAATTCACATGACGCCACTGTTTACATTTTGCTTCATTAGCATAAATCCAACTTCAAGCTTCAGACAAAGGAAATCCATAGATCGAACGAGCATGTCACAGTTACTAGCCACCGAAAATTTGAGGGAGATATCATGTATACCATGTGTGGAATGCACATTAAAGGGGCTGTGTCGCGGCAGTTTTATAGTATTTTCATAAATATTGCTGGAAAGTGGTTTCAAAATTGAAGAGATAACTTCAAATAAAACAAGACATCAACAGTTGTGATAATTGCAATAATGTGTGAGAGTTGACGT
>JANVCJ010096403.1:0-10003 GCA_026413505.1 Epizoanthus ramosus
CCGGCATTAGCCTACTCCTATCGACAAGTGTGTGGGTTCTTTTAAGTCCCCCGATAGAATGTCGAGAGACTAGACCAGTGGCTTAACGAAAGAAGGTCGCACAAATACAACCCTCGGGAAGGCCAGGGATTGAACCTGGGACCTTCTGGTTGGGAGTGGGAGATGTTACCGACTGAGCCAACCACGCTCACACAAAGTTTAGCCCGGTTGGGCGGGGTTAGTACTTGGATGGGTGACCAGCTGGGACTACCTCATTTGTCATGGTTTGTATCGATATGCTGAGATTAATGTCTTGTTCAATAAATTTGTGAAATGCGAAGTAAAAGAGAAAAGAAGAAGGGAAAAAACGTTAAAAAATGTCCCCACCAGGATTTGAACCCTCGCCTTGCATTGACGGGTAGAAGGCATCCGAAGGCCGTCTGGTACGCATGAGCAGACAACTACACGTCACTGAACCTAAAATGTGTGCAATTCTGCAATTGGTTTCGGCTCCATTAAATCTTAGACCAATTATTGAACATCTCAGGAGGAACAACCCACCACGTGAGCACAGTTTCTGAAAATCTTTAGTACATAGAAACCCATGTGTGACGTCATATAGGATCCCACAAGCAAGGACGTAAGTGGCAGCATGACATTCTCGACACAAAAAACTACTACCCAAGAAGACCAAAACTGGATCTATAAGTCGTCGCCTTCGGCAAGAGTAATTTTAAACTGTTACTTGTTACTTCTCTACCGTACACTCTCCGCAAATCAGCCTCTCTACATTTATTTAAAAAACAGCTGAAAACTCATACCAACCTACTATCTACCAGCCTACTAACTACCAACCTACTATCTACCAACCTACTATCTACCAACCTACTAACTACCAACCTACTAACTACCAACCTACTAACTACCAACCTACTATCTAACAACCTACTAACTGCCAACCTACTAACTACCAATCCAAAATACCAAGGCGTATTTTAGCAAGCGGAAGTTACTCAGTGAGATCGCTAGGACCGTTGACAAATGGAGAGCCTACAGTCACAGATCCCCAACTAGTTTCTTTTACTGAAGTAATTTTAATTATTAGTATAAAGTGCAAATCAAATGTTGTTGTTGTTATTGTTATTGTTGTTGCTGTTATTGTTGTTGTTTTCACGGCACGCAATGTTTTCGCATGGTTTCATAGTAAAGCATTAACGCTTCAGGAAGCCTCTACCTCCGGCAATTCCAAACGTGTACTCATCAAAGGCAGATATGCAACAACTGAAGGAGAGTCTGAGACTCTCAATATAGCCTGCCCGCAGACGATTATTTTCCTTCGCAGCGAGATCGGAGAGCACTTCTCGCTGCGAAGGAAAATAATCGTCTGCGGGCAGGCTTCTCTCAATAAAATATCATCAAGATTTATAATATTAGGCTAAAAATTGCTAGTTTTGAGAAAAAGTAGAATTAATTTTTGTCTTTTAGGGACTCAAGCAGTAACATGATCCCTGTTAAAATATTGCTTGTCAACTCTTAACCTTGTTGCTGTTTTTACTGTTGTTGTAAAGGTGCTTTTAAAATACAGGCAACAGTTTCTTGTATTAACTTTTTGTGAAACAACGTAGCGTTGAGATTTGAAATCTGTTGCCACGCATGCATATATCACCACCGCTTGCCGATCAGTTTGTCATACAAGTTGCACAATTAAGTAAACTGTACTCGCACCAAACAACAGATCTTCAAACGAACGCTCGTGATTGGCTTGTGATTTACGACAGCGTGACAGAGCGTACACGACAGTACAAATATAAGATGGCTGATGGAGAAGACAAGAAGCTGTTTATTTTTGGATGTTTATTGTAATAAGAGATTGTCCGTGGAATAAACTCGAAATCATTGAGGAATGAACACCAAAACTAAAACTGATTTGATGCAAAAAACTACTGCGATGGCGGGATACTCGCGACAGTGGTGACAGCTTTCAAAAATGTAATGATTGAATAATAACGCAGTCAATGAGCCGGTTAATTTTACAGTCAACAATTCATAAATTAAACTGGTCAGTATTAGGCGCCACATGTTATGCTAACATTTGCACGCTTCCGTAACACCTTCTGTGCTGATATCAAATGTCACAAACTCAGTATGAATGTTGCAGACATTCGATTCTTGGGCGACAAGAACCTCTGGACCCTCTGGCACCCAGCTGGGTAGCGGGCATCGGACGAGAAATGCAAATTTTGGGGACCCGCTCGTTGCTACACACTAGTTTTCGAATTCGTGGCTTGGCCACTTGTGTTTATCCGGCTTTTTGTCGCCCTTGATCATTAGGAAAAGCAAGTCTATATAACACTTTGTGCTTTCCAGCTGGTCTTTTCGGCTAGTTAAGTTCTATTTTGAGCACCCTTTGTTTTATGTGAGCAAGAAAGTGTCAGAACTGACGCAACAATTGAACAAAGGGAGTATAAAATAGAGTAAAGAGGATGGTATTGTAAAGCGCCTAGGACATTTATGTATATGCGCTATATAAACTTGTATATTATTATTATTATTATTATTATTATTATGGTATATAAAAATATACATATATGGGACTCGACTTGTGTGCTGTTATGCCTGCTACAAGTGTGACTCACTCAATGTGAATTATTTCATTAAAAGTAAATAAACATTACTGTCATTTCCAAGTAATTTATGGAAAAAGTTTTCATTATAAATCATCTCAGCCCCAGTGATTACGATTCTAAACCATTTAGCTCCTTCATACCATATATTTCAACTGTCATGGGTTATTCAATATTGATATTTTCAATTCTCAGTGAACTGGAAACAAATTACTACGGGTTAAAACTCAAATAAACACTGACAAAGCCTTATTACTCTATAAACAAATTAGTCCAGCCAATAATTTATTGCGTATAAAGGCAACAGAATAGCAGTTTCGTGAGGGAGGAGGGACTTAAGGGGCAAAGGTTTTTCATTACAGGACATTTTCCCCACGAAATTTTCTATGGTCATCATTTATAAATTACGCAATTTTTTGTGATGTGGCAACATCTAAGCAAATGCTTTGCCTTTGGTACGATCGTTTGCAGACGGCGATGGTGCTGGGGAACTTTGGAGCTCGTTTAGCTTAATAGTAATACTGAGATTACCCGCCGTGCATAGAATTGGGAATCAGACATATTACGATACTTTGAAAAAACATATGTAAAACAATGGGACTCATCGCAATAAACAGAGGCCTCGCTTATGAGATATAGGCTACGGCAAAGATCGCCAACTAGCATCAGCATCAGCATCAGCAACTGCTTTTTTTTAGTATCGGCATCTGCATCGGCATCGCCATCACCGTCACTACCTTTGTCACTACCAACATCACCATCATGTCACCATCGCCATAAAGATTGCATACTTATGAATACTCTGCCATTGTCACTGACATACAATCATTTACTGTGTGTCTCGTCTAAACTCTATTTCCAATAGGTCAGGACACTTACCTTGGTCCACATACCCACATGGCGAGTCTTGATAAGTTCCACGATGAGTTTTCTGGTGAGGGCCCGGTACTCCAATGACAGAAGAATCTCAGGTTTAGCATTTGCTGCAGCACCCGATGGGGACTGTGGAACGGTGGAGATGTATCGGGAATCGATGGCATACGTGTCGGCGGAGTGAAGATCCAGAGTCATGGCCAGATCTTTGGTCTTCAGGTTCATCGCCGACACTGGGACTATTCCTTGACCAATCAGGTGTTTCTTGCCAACTCTGCCCGAGTCATAGAGACGGAACCGTAACGACATTTGTGCTATTCGGTCTTTTGGTGTGAGATACAAATGAAACGGCTGATTGAACTTCTTCGACCTTGTCTTGACGCTCTGCTGTTTAACGGGCAAAAGGTTGCAACTTATTTCTAAGTCGTTCATCTTCCACTCCTGATGTGCAGGAAATTCCACCTTGTTGATCGTGATAGACAATTTCGAGTTCTTCTCCTCATAGTTGAACGTTAAACTCAGGCGACCATTGGGGCTGATCTCGGTGCTGCCTTTTGTGGTTTGGCTGTTTGTTGGATATGATTGGGCTTCATTGCTTGGCGAATCTGTCTCTGTTATATCCAGTGCAGGCTCTTGCAGCTCTTCTGCGGGGGCCGGGGTAGAAGAAACTATCTGCACATCAGCCGGATTAACGCTGTATTCAAGATCGTCTTTGTTTTCTGTTGTGGCAGTGTCGGCGGTCATCTCTTGACCTTCTTCGATCCCCTCTTTCTTGCTTTTCTCGTAAGCGTCCGAATCCCCTGTCTTCACGTCTCCATTCTTGACTTTTCCCTTTCCAGGTTTTCCATCACCTTTCAGACAACATCGCCACAAACCAAAATAAAACGACATCTTGAAAAGTGGTACAGTCCAACTGACTCGTCTCGACCGTGCGCCGACTGGAGAGAGAAAATATAAATACACGGACGGGTAGCGGGAATGTTACGCTTCAATTAACGGTATTTGAAAACTTTCAGTCCAAGCGACTTCTGGAGCTGGTCCACTTCACTTTGTCTCAGTCGGCTGAACAAGAGCAAACTTGTCCAAAGAACTCTTTGGACACTAACCAAGCCGAGCAGTAATCCAGTGCTTCAAAAACACTGCGGAACCATCAAATTGATTAGACTGTGTTTAGATCGTTATTTGACCGTCTTAACTTCCTTTCATCAGTGTCAAATTTGGATTGTAAATTTAGCCCGAGGGTCCCTCTACACTGAACAATGAACGGTCAGTCATGTGCGACCACATGCTGCATTCCGCTATCTATACTTGGTTCAATGTGACATGGATTCATTAAGAACTAGTTCTATCCCCAAGCAATAGAAACGTGTTCCAAGACTACAAAGAACAGAAGAACAGACATAAAACAAATACTGAAGTAATTTCTGAAACAAATAATTTGATTCTTGCCCAAAGGGTAGGGCTGGAGACTGACAAGTGAGAGAGGAAGACTTTGTTTATATAAATCAGTAATCTATTGAAACCTGGATATTTTAATAATTGTTGTAGCGGTTCTGTCAGTTATTAACTGTCTGTAGTTATGGAACATATGGTTAACCACGATTGTAGTATGATTTTCAGATAGATCGACAAAATTACACCAAGTATATGTGAAATTACACACTTTAATACTGGCTTTATTGATTTGTCAAACGTAGTAATAGACATTTATTCATGACATTTGCATTATATATATTTTTAATTTATTATTATTATAACTCATGCACGTTAATGCAGAGCAGGAAATTAACGCGGTTGACAGTGGCAAAACACTTCATTGTGAGAAAGTGGACTCTTTTCAAAGAAATCGACAAAACATGAACTTATTAATAGTGCCACTGAAATCAGTTCAGTAACAAATCACTGGTAACATCTCAGCTGAACTGGTCTGAACTGACTGACTTCAAGCGGGAAAGTGCACTACTAAATAGGAAGAAACAAGATACCAAATAGCTATAACTACGACAGGTTTCAAAATTTCAAATAAAATTAAAGAAACAGTAACGTGTTTTATTTAAGATCTATGAGATCATCAAATTAACGCTGCACAAAATTACTAATTAGCGCGACTTTAATTAACGGAAATTATGCACAGCCTCCAATGATAATATTATGATCTACACTTCTCTTAGTCTTAGGCACAATTCATTTTTTATGAGGTAAAAAATTGCTGGTGCAATTTAGGATGCCTTCTCAAAAAATTGGCTTGGCCCCTCCTTATCCAAAATTTTTTTGAGGTGGCCCCCCTCAAACCATACTTATTTTAAGTGACCCCCCCAAGCAACAAAATTTTAGAGACATCCTCACTTATTATTTAATAGCTTGAACTGCCCAATTTGTTGCTGATCAGTAGATGGTGCTCTTTGGTTTAAACAATTTGCTTCAGCTAGCTGCAGTTTAAACAAACACTGTCTAAACGCAGTGGATCCAGACTGAACTATATGAAGTAAATTACTATTATACTAACATTTATGCACAATACCATATCACCAAATGCTCACTTGCAAGTACATCGCAATTAACTCAAGTCTCTTAAAAGCTAAAACCTAATCGGCCGGTTTAGAATTTCAGATCAGCTGATAATATTTCTCCCCCATCTAGCTGTCGTAGGCAGTTTTGATTCCTCCTCCGATCTCTGTAGTCTGATGACATACAGCAACAATTACATATATAATTAGATTCTTCATTGCTGCCATTGTTCTCGTCGTCATCAGTGCCCGGCGATAGTGACCACAGTTTTAAGACGGAGATTTGCTTCTGAACAGTCAAGGCAGTACGTGTGCGATGCCATTGAGTTAGAAGAGGCTGTCTTTAAGAAAGGGAGGAGGCTACCGACGCTTTAGTTTTGCCCTGACTCAACGGTGAACGGAGAGCCTTGAACAGTTCTAGACCATGCAATGGAGGTCTCCGAGGGACTACATTTTATCGACCTTATCCGAGAAGTCGTGAAGGTCTAACCATTTGCGTAATCAAAATTTATTCATCGTGCTAAGTATTGCTTAAGAAGCTTGCCTGAACACGCACTTTACTGAGTGAACAACTGCCTAAATACAAATTCAGGAAACCGCCCGGAACTTAGTTAAATCACGGAAACATTCGAACCATAACCACCAAGTATTCGCAGATGAGATACGAAACTATTTCTGGCGCTTCCCTGCATCCTGTTACAGCGTCCAATCACCCAAGCCCGGCCCAACAGCATTCCGGCCACAGCAGTCGGCTCTTTCACGATGCTTTGTCAATTGCTTTGTTCACGTAGAGACAAACTGCGACCGTAACCGTTGACTGGCCAAGTGTGAAGCTGATCCAATACGGAGCCGACAATATCACTGATCATCTAACCGTGTGCACCACTATCACGCAATTCGTGTGCTATGTTCGGGGTATCGACCTTTATCACGTTTTGAATGTCAATGGAAATATTAATGTTTGCACTTTTTAAATACAGAAATGGAAAGAGCAGGTCGAAGTTGGTGGGATAGCGAAAATTTGGGGGGTTTATCTCAAAAAATGCGACGCTGGCGAAAATTTCAAAAACTGAAGTTTTTGCACAGAATGTATGGCGAATGGAAATTCCAATGGAAATTCGCCATACATTCTATAGGAAAATTGTGATTCAAGCCGGAAAAATTCAATACCTGACTCGGGAATTCCACGTTAAATTTCACTTGAAAAGCTATATCACATAGTCATTTATATTTTGATTTTATAACACGTCTTGTCTTGTCCAATTTGCAAACAAAACTTCGGCGCGCGCAGCTGGGGACTGATTCAGGTCATGCAAAATTCCACGTTAAATTTGCACTGTCGTTAGCCAATCAGCGTGCGAGATTCGTCTCAACTATGCGATTCTATAGGAAAATTCAATGCCTGACGAGGGAATTCCACGTTAAATTTCACGCGAAAAACGATATCGCACGAATTGCGAAGCGATGAGTCTTTGAAGTGACTTGGAACTGACTGACGAGGTAGCACGCCTCTCGCGCGCCCACGTGTCGGTCTGATTGAAATGCTAGAATGATCGATAGTACCCTACCAGTAGAACGAATGATGGAATATCCCTGTCAACCAGCTCACTTGAAGCTACATGGGCATTATTATTATTGAGCTGGCTATACAATATGGCGGCTTGTGATATCTTTAAGATATACTTGTACTTTATAAGCCCGGCGTACCATAAACAAGACGCGAAAAAGGCTGTCCATTGGTCGCATATTGTCGAGAGAACGAAAGACAATAATTAAACATCTTTAAAAGACTTACTGAGAGTGACGTGCAAGATAACTGCTGTTATTTTTGATGTTATGCTTCATTTATGCTATAGCTTTGGTCCACATGATGAGGGCTGCAGGCGCAGGCAGGCGTACATCTACACCTTCAATGATAAGCTTGCTGAGAAACACTACGACACAGTATGGAATACCCCTTTTGCTCATCAACAACTTCAATTTTTAAGTTCTTAAAAGAGATTAGATTATTAGAGATTAGTTGTGTAGATCCTGGACCACAATTGTGACTCAAACTATGAAGAAACCGACACAAGAATACGGATTATATAAGTGGACACGCCTCTTCAAACGAAGACAGAGTTTATGATGCAGTAAGTAGATAACGGCCTATAAATCTGATCAATCTTACTGGCGGAAGTTCAGAGTGAGTGCCCTTCCTGAACCATCCTTGCACTTACTGGGTGTGACACAACAATTAACGTGTTCCAAATATGGGGGAGAAAAGAGCTTGGACAACGTCTGTAAGTAGCCTCCTCCGCAGGCAACTTTAGATGGCAATTTTTAAAAGGAATGATGTTGAGTGATGGTAAATGAGGACTGATATAGGGCTAATGAGGGCAAAGGACATCGAGTGGCCGAAGGCCCCGAGCGAGCCGCCAAAGCGAAGCGAGGCGCGACTCTTCGCTCAGATTTCCTTTGCCCTCATTTACCATCACTCAACATCATTCCTTTTAAAAATTGCTATCTAGACTATCTAGAGTTGCCTGCGGAGGAGGCTACACTGGAATAAGGAAATGTCACATTTTAAGAGGGCGGCGGATGGAAACTTCGAGGCAAGAAATAATTAAGCGAAATCGTTTGGCATTAAGTGTATGAACACACTTTGGGATTTTAAAATGCCAGCTCAAACTAATTTTATTTGAAAGCAAGACTGATGTTTTTCTGCCGCGAAAGCAATGAATAAGAATACAGTCAAACCTGTATTAACCGGTCTGACGCCCTCGCGGAATAGCTTGGTGGCCACTAAGTAGATGGACCTTGGGTGTGGTCAGTCCTTGTTTTAAACATAGTCTTTTAAAATTCCACCAATAATAAGAGGATTCGTAGAAAACGCACCAACCAGTCAGTAAAACTTAACAGTACGAAAACAGGGATCAGTTTTTTTCCTTTATCTAGTTAGCGACGATACTGGCGTCAAGTGGCTGTGTCTTTGATGTGTTATTGTTTGTTTTTTCACAAATGCAGGACTATATATTCGAAAAACGACCGCTCAATACATGTTAGACTGTATTTGGGACTGCTTAAGGGTGGCTGAGGCCGTTTGATCGAGGTGTCCGCATAATGTTCAATAACGTTTTGGGACTAGACTATGAGACGCGGCCGTTAAATAGAAGATGCTGCTTTCAAACTAGAGGGCCGCTTAATACAGATTCAACTGTACAACATTTTGAGGCATTTTGGGACGGAAGGCTGAGAACATTAACATTCTAAAAAGTTATTATTTTGGTTCAAGTTGGTTTATTTTTGGATTTGTTTACTTACAGTTTATCAAGCAGAACAGACCAAAAACGATAACAATGGAGCAAGCATTGGAGGAAGTCAGGAGAGATGAAAGATGACCCGTATATTGCCAAGCCTCAAATACAATTCCTTCGCTACATGAATCGTTCCGGTTCCCGCAGCGAAGGAAACAAAGCCACTACAATGAAGGCCATATACGGGGTAGACTACGAATAGTCCTTCTTATCCTTTGAGAGTTGGCGACAAAAAACCAGCTTACAGGCGAGACGCGAGACGCATGCTGTGCGATCTTGTTTTCGCAATCTCTCGACCGATTACGGAGGGAAAAGAGGGACTTCTCGTAGTCTATATACGGGGCCATATATCGCCATATAGACACACGAACTGCATCCACTGCTTTCACATTTTGTTGAACATTAACCCTAGCCGGCTCTGAACAGACTACGAACAGCGTCTTTGCTTGTTTTGCTGTATCGATCGTATTTACACAAGGATTATGAACAACCTCGTTCCTAGACTCTGGATTATGAGCGAATCTTTTTTATTTACTTATTTAATACAATATTTATACAGGGGCATCTATTTAGCGGAAGCTAGTTTAAAAGAGCCCTGTGAAAAAAGAAAAAATATTAAACAGAAAACTTATAAATAACGGTTCACATGACATTGGATTTGCTCAAGAAGATGATGTGAAAAGTATGGTCATTCTATTCGAGTGCCTCAAGTTTATTTTAAGAA
>JANVCJ010096414.1:0-10003 GCA_026413505.1 Epizoanthus ramosus
ATAGATAGATAGATAGATAGATAGATAGATAGATAGATAGATAGATAGATAGATAGATAGATAGATAGATAGACGGAATATAGTATGCAAATCACCATGTTCTTACCAAAAACATGTGGATGTATATTATTTAGAAACAGTGTACACTCTTCTTGCTAAAAAAAGTGTGTTATTTCTTTGGGTCGGAAGCTGAGCGGGTGAGCCGGAGGCTAAACGGTTCTAATATTTTGAGATGCTTGTTACCACACCAAGGTTGTGGTCAAAAGATCCAAATCACAGTGTGCAATTGTGTACGATTCTACTAAATCACCGAGTCAGAAACCTCTATTCTGTCGACTTGGTTTTTTCAACGGGGGTCAGTACATAAACAACCATTATTTAAAAATCGGTAGGATAACAATGACTCACCTTTTTCAGATCTCTGTTGAGTGAACTGTAGTCGATCTTAATATTAGCTTCGCGTTCAGATATTAACCTGGAAGCCTGCAAAATATTTCAACATAAATTATTATTAATCAGCGTTAACCATTTGGAAAAAGATTTCCCTGACGTTTCTCACTAAGTACGGTATTTTTCATTGACTTGTACACGAAGTACATTTTCGTTACGCCAATTTCCTATGCATTCAGATCACAACCATAGTATTTCCCGGACCAAAACAACATTCCTTGACAATTCCATGGAAACCCTGTTACTGGAGGAGACATATCATATGAAATTTTGGCCATACTTTAACTATACTAAATAAATATCTAATTTCTGAAAACAATATTTTACATTCCATACTGCCAAAATCATTACGGCCCAACACTAAATTCACTTCACAACACATCGCTGTAATCTGCTTCAATCGCCTTCTAAAACAGGCCATCCGACCAAATAATGTACTGGAACGCACAGGTTTATATTCGACTCACTCATATTAGTCATTATTTTTAGCATATATCTTGTTTTTGTTCGATTTAGGACACATTTCGTACGCATGCGCTATGCCGTGATACTGCTGCTTTGATACTAATATCGGTAAATACGTTTCCAGTATCTTACCTGGCTACTTGAAGTGTCATCCACGTCCATGGGCGTGCTTTCAGAGTCTTGCTGGCTGCTTGACGGTTCTCCAAGATCAATATCATCCATACTACCTCTTGTCATTGGCAGTTCAATATCTTCCATCTGGTGAAACATAAAACCAAATTCAACATTTTCCCCGAATGTGGACATGTTACCAGGGATAAAAGTCCACTAGTGGGCCATCAATGGCAGAGTACTGCTGGGGAGAACCTGCCTTCCACCCTTCGCTCCTGCTTCTATATCATGCTATTTCAATGGAAGTAAGCCAGGTGTTATAAATATGCCTTGTTTTCCATTTTCTTGGTAATCTTTCCTAACCTTCCACCTTGTACACCGCATCACATCCCATTTTTCACCCGGTTTCAGATTCCCTTCCTCTACTCCGCATCCCTTCAGTTGTAATAACACAGTCTGCAAATCTGCTAGACAACCCATCTGGCACATGTACAATGTATATGCGATTTTACATCTCCAGCAAAAAAAGACATCACTACAGTTTTTGTATTCTATCTACTGAATTGTTGCAACATCATTCACAAGCGCCTGCACCTTTCATCATGCATGCATATATAGTTAACTCGGCACAGAGGTATGGCCGCATCACGGATAGAGATCAACATCTTGTTTTTAGTATACTGCCGAGGGCACAGACAGTGTGAAAAGGAATCCACCTATCACAAGGCAGATGCCTCCTCCTATAGTCTAACATAACGTACCTTACACGACTTCAGGAGACTGTGACGATCTGCTTTCTTTTGTTCCAGTTGTGTTTCCTTTTAAAAGTAAGATAAACAGTGTTGAGCTTAGCTGTTGTAGTCTCTTGACGTTTTATCTGGATATTTAAGAGAACCCAAATACTTGTCAATACAAGTAGGCCAGCAAGTTTGAGTTTTAATAAAGGGCTAAAAACTTGGAAATCAGAATGTTGATGAAAATTTATTCGAATAGTTCTGTGTCCAAGAAAAGAACATATTAAGCCAACACGCAAAGGTTCAACAGCAAGTGGCTAAAGGCATTTATTTCATGAAGCAGAACATGTACTAATACTAAGAAATTCACATTTTAATAAAGTTAGAATTAAGAAAGCTTAACATACCATGGTTGTGATTTGTCTCTGCAAAGTCGCAGTTTCCTTTGTGTGACCGTTTAGTTCCTTCCTCTTTTCCTTAATCTTCCCATCCTATTACCGAATGGAAGAACACAACTGCAGTTTAATAGCACTTCAGTGAAAAATACAATTTGCATTAATTTACCGGATGTCTGAATATTCAATATACATGTAACAAGACAGGTTGCCAAACCTTCTCATCCATCTCTGTTTTCTTGCTTTGTTTTGCAAGACGTAGTTTCCCCAACTCTTCAGTTTCTTCATTGATAATCTACAATGCATAAATAATTATTTAATCTACAATACATACACTGCTTCACTCATTTCTTACATTTAACTACTTATTTATGAACTGTATAAGACTATTGACCATTAGAACTTGCAAGAATCATCTAAATAAATGGAGGACAAGAACAGGAAAATAAATAAATAATAAATTACTTAATGAAATAGTCATCCATAGGGATCGCCTATATCAAAAAGCATTTTTACCCAGATGATAGACGTGGTATCGTATTGCGTCAGTTCCGGATTTTGTGGTGGACTATGGATGATCGTACCTGAGCATTGCCGACCATGGCCAACAGTTGCCGATCCCTGCTTCACTTATTTCTTACATATAAAATTAATATAATTATTGGTAGTTTAGTTTAATTCAAAGATTCCTGCTTTTATTATTAGTTATTATTGGCAACACTAACGATTAAAACGTACTATGCCGGAAGTTTGTTCTGCTAAAATCTATCCTTTATGTGGGTCTATTTGATCTGTGTATTGCATCTTGCTAAGGAAGTTTCTCAAGCTGGTTTACTTGAACGAAGATCCACCTTACTTGGTTGTACAGGGATCATAGAGATTCTGAAACTCAAAGATTCTGGGCCAAGTTTACTTAAACGAAGATCCACCTTACTTGGTTGTACAGGGATCATAGAGATTCTGAAACTCTAAGATTCTAAGCCAAGTTGCTAGACAGTGGGTTAACTCGTAGGGTTAACCCAAATTGTAACTTCGATTTCTTCATCTAGGAATCTGGTGTCTATATAGTATTGTTAAAATATTCCTCAGAAACCCAGTTGTATAAACGCGATATGGCGGAGTGTGATGGTTAAATAACGTTAACCCACTTTCCAGCAACTGGGTCATGGATTTCAAACTACAGGGATCTTGTCCAACAGTTGCAGACTATTAACACTGCCACTTTCAAATTCCATTCCTGCCATTTTGTGAATTGTTGATATCATAAATATGAGGTAGTTTGTAATAATAATAATAATAATAATAATAACAATAATAATAATAACAATAACAATAACAATAATAATAATAACAATAATAATAATAATAATAATAATAATAATAATAATAATAACATTTTAGGAGCATCCTCCAGGCTTGATACTCTTACAGATTTCTGAAATAGTTACAATAATAATTATTGTACATTATTGTAAATTGTAAAACATACACCTTCACTTCTATTACTGTGTATCAGTTGCAGTTACAATTTACAATTTTGATACCTTCATTTGCTTTTTTTCCTCCTCTTTAGACTTTTCCACATTTGTTTCATCAGTTTGGATACCAGCCTTCAGTTTCTTCACTTGAGCTAAAAGGTAGCAGTGAAAGACTCAGGGATTACATTCCTTTAATTACATTTCAATTTATCATTGAGAAAGGAGAAAATAACAGGGGCATCATAACAACTTACGGCCCACCATTTCACTTTTGAGGGGGAAAAATTAGTTCTAAAAAAATCAAAAATCACTGTTCTTCCCCCTAGGAGCAGGTATAAGACTCCAGGACTTTTTCAGGAAATTTTAAGGTCTGTAGGGCTTTTTCAAGGACCTTGTACACGGGAAAAATTTGCCTTGTACCCTCCTTCTTGCCCTTGGTGATTTAGCAATCCTTAAACTATAACAAAAGTTTGTCCAATGTTTTGTCAGCAGGCAATCGAAAGGACAAATCATTATTTTCTATGAGCCAAACAAGAAACAAATTATCCTGAAAATAAAACTTAAAATTCAAGGATTTTTCCAGGATCTTGTAAAAACATGGATCTTTCAACCTTGAAAAAAATAAATTTCACAAATTCAAGGATTTCCTGTACGTTTACGTTTACACTGAAAATGATATGGAAAATGTAATTTGGTATTGGAAAAAAATAATACTTTCCTTCTACAAGATTACCCCCCCCCCCCACTTTCAAGTAAAATGGTTTGGCCTCTTTTATGTCAATTCTGAGGCAGATCCAGAGTATACATGTATGTAATAACTACCTTCAGTGTCTCTGCTTCGTTCATAGTCCAGCTGTAAGTAAACAAATCGAGAGTCTTGTATTAGGAGTATTTCAGTTTTACCAATGACGAAATTACATGAGTATTCCGGAACAATAATCCGACCTTTGGAATCAACATCGCACTTCTTACTCTGAAATGTCCTTTGCACTTTTCCACAATGTGGTAACCCCGGCCATGCTTTCAGGAATTGCAGTTCAATCACATTCAAATCCCAAATAGCTGATAAGCACAGTGAACACAAAACATTACAAACCTGCACTGTGCAACTTGCCTAGTACACTTATCTCTAGGTATTAATTAATTGTAGTTTCTACCTGGTTTTGGAGCCTTGATTCCTGGTTTGCAAATTCAAGCTTCCTTTTTGCTCTCTCCTGTTGAGCTTTCAGCTGTTTTTCTTCATATTGCCTAAATGGGAGTAAACATTGCCACAATAAGCTAAGCTAAGCAAATCTAAACTAACAAACACAAAAACAAAATACACTAAATGAGGCCAAACGGCTTCTCCAATACTTCTTTTCATTGAACAAAAGTAATATTTGCTACTCTCTGCTGAACACTTTGAAAATGTAAATTGTATGTGCCATATATTGAAAGTACAATTATGTAATGATGTCATGAACTACATCAATCTCTTTCTTAGACACCAAATAATATTTTCTATAAGTTAACCCTCCTAGAGTTTTAATTTTCCATTGCAACCAGTCCCTCTAAACGTGCTTAAAAAGTTTCATAATAAGTTGTAATTCCCTACAATTCATATATGCCTATTGCACACTTTGATGTCACACAACATAAACTGGAAATAATTTACCATCAGAGAAATGTAGAATGTATAGAATATATGGCAGACTGAAAAGGAAGAAAAGATCAAAATGGAAGATATGATGTACACACATATATTATCGAAAACAGCATGACACAGACTTTGCTCAAACAAACTGACCATGACCGGTTGTTCTTAAAAATAAAACAAACAAATTTATTTACCTGATGTTTTCAACCCCAATGGTATCACAGAAATCTTCAAAAACCTGTTAATGATGATTAGCAAACAAGACAGATGAAATGTTTCATGGAACAAATGCTGATACAATTGTTCCAAATAATTATGTTAAAGGTGAGGTAATACAATGTACAAGCAACATTGCCTTCAACTTGTCGCGCAACAATGTAGCATTGTAGGTTGGAACATATTGTTTTAAATTTGTTGTGTTGCAAGTTGTTAAATGGGCGGTAATACGTACAACACTACGTTCCAACCTGCAACATCTCTAACATCTCCAGTCCTTTTCAAACAAACACATAATTATGTAATTCTTATCTGTTTTAATTTTTATGCTTTATATGTAAATTACTATAATGGCAATTTTTAACAAGATCAAGAATATGCGCATGCAATGTTTTAAAAGGACTTAGAATAGCATATGATATAAATAATTTAAGTACTATCCAAAACTTGTTATTATTATTATTATTGTTATTGTTGTTGTTGTTATTGTTATTGTTATTTAAGTACTGACCCTGTCTTCAACTTGGTTCATGTCCGCCTCAATTTGAGAGATACTCCCCTCCCTTTCTGCCATCTGCATCAACAACTTCTCTCTTTGGGGCTGTAAAGCAAATAACCAACATGTTGACTAGGTTAATTTGATGGACTAATACATGTAGTAGTACTTAGCAACAGTACAAATATAATACATGCAATACATGAATCCAGGCGTGGATCCAGACCAGTTCATACTGTCTGGTTTTCAGAAAACACACGAGATGCCAGAAACTGGTCAGAATGCTAATTAAACATTACCGGTAAAATTGTCTCTCTGAGTTCCTTGCATCAATTATTCCAGTCAAACCTAGAGTGCTGTAATCTACTAGCTAGCCTAACTGATCTTTGAGTATCACCAAAGTAGAAACCAGGTTTTTAGAGGATTACATTTGAAAATGTTCTGAGGGAATATTATATTCCCTGACAATTTGGAAACTGGACAGATATCTTTCTGTATCAGCACCTGGTGTGCTTCATACCTCTATCATTACAACATGTCATGTACAGCTAGTAAATTTACATGATCTCTTTCAGTTCAAAATACTCTGTATATATCTGTACAAGTCATTAGTACAGTATCAGTCTTCAAGATGTCACCCACACATCCAACCTGCAAGGCCAGTGCTGAATAAGAGTATTCAATGATGAATTTGCAACTTACCTTGATATCTTGCAGTGATTTCTCAATCTTCCTGAGCTCTCTGTCATTGTCACGCAGAGTCTTGCTCTCCTACAACCAGTGAGTTATACTGTTAATACCTGGGCTGTGGGTACATGTAGCCCTTGCTATTTGGAATGACAAGGTATTGACTGCCAAAGGTGCAATCTACTAAGATGAGGGGTATAGGGGCATGCTTCCAGGGAAATCTGGAAATCTGTGGCTCTGAAATGATGTAATTTCCAGCCATTTTAGGGAGGTTCAATACATATAAAAGAAAACAGAGAGAAATTAAAAGACTCAAAGTTATCTGCCTAAAACCTAAAAGTTTCTAAAATGTATATTTTACATGTAGGGGGTCTCCTGCTACCTAACTAAACAATGCATCAAAGTAAATAATAATGTATATTGTATATTTTAGGGGGTCTCCTACTACCTAAGTAAACAATGCATCAAACATACTGTAGTGTCTTTGTCCTTTTTGGAGTATTTCAGCCGGTTCTCAAGACCATCAATTTGTGACTTCAAGTTCTGAAGCTCTGGTTCTTTGCGGCGATGGTTGGCTAATTCTTTCATTTGAGAAAGACATGCATCTCTCTCCTTCTTCCATTTCTCAACCTCCTTCTCATCCCAGCGACGTGCCTTAGCTTTCAAATCACTGAAAGTACAACATGAAAAAATAATTCCGATTGATCAACTAATCTTTTACATGTAGGTTGAGCTTTGTTTACATTCTTTATCATTAGTAAATATGTGAACTGTTTAGATTTTTCAGGAGGTTGAGGACCCTGTGATCTGCGAAATGATAATTTTCTCAAGGGAAATTAACTACATTTTTAAAAACAAATAATTATGTGAACACAATTAGAGTTTGTGGCCAGCGGAGTTTTAATGACTTTTGAGGACCTTGCAGTACTTTTACAATTTTTTGAACTCTTGAGGATAGCAAGATAATAAGAGTATATAAGTATAAAAATACACACCTAGCACCTCCTGAGATAACACCAGATTTCTGGAACATTGTACCATCAAAGGAGACCGTTTTCTGTCTCTCAGCACCACCAAATGCCACTCTACGTGCCTCATCTGTCGTGTCACACACCAGGGCATTACCACATGCATACTGCAGGGCTTTCTGAGAGGTAAGATAGAATGGATAAACCACATACATGTAAGTTACTTTGGAGGTTAATCAACTGATATTAATAGTGTTTTTAATCTGTCCAAATGGTATTGGTGTTATTATTTCTTTCAGTTTCATGCAATACAGTTGAAACATTGTAAGGTTGTTGAAGGCCCATTATGATGTTTAAAACAAAACTCTCACCTATGTATTTAAAAGATTCAGCTACTGAATGTAGAACCAACTGAAATAAATATAATCTAAGAAATTCAAAGAAACTCCAGCCAGTAAACCCCAGAACTGACTATCTTAAACAAAGCTATGATTTTCTTGTTATGCATGCAAAACATTGTCCACCACCATTGTTCGACTCCGTCGTGGTCAGAAACGTACCAGTTGTGGCTTCAGAATCAAAACGTCAGGGTTAATTGTCTTTGATAATGCTTCAACAGTTACAGATTTGTGTAAATCCTGTTTTTATCATAATTATTAGGAATACATCTCGTATAGATTTAGGAAGTTTCTATTAATTCTAAGTGCCAGTGTTACTAATACAGTATAACTACTGGACTTAAAAGAACCCATGCACTCGTCGATAAGAGTAGGCTAATGCCGGTGTTGTGGTCTGTATCTCATCTTTTCGTCGAGCGTTTCAAACATGAGCCCCCGGCTCGGGAGACTGGGCAACCACTCCCCACGTTATCGATGTAAAAATATATATCATACCATACCATACCATACCATACCATACCATACCATACCATACAATACCATAGCATAGCATTACATACCATACCATACCATACCATACCATAGCATTGCATAGCATACCACACGACACGACCACACTACACCACACAGTACAACGCTGCACAGCGCAGCATCACATAGCACAGCGCAATGCAACGCAACGCACTACACCACACAACAACGTAATGCGTGCAACACACCTAAAGTGAAGCTGATGTATCTCAGTTGATAGTAAGGGAGGTGTACTCCTAGAATCAACAGGAAAGGAGATGTATTCCTAGAATCAACAGCAAGGGAGGTGTATTCCTAGAATCAACAGGGAGGTGTATTCCTAGAATCAACTGCAAGGGAGGTGTATTCCTAGAATCAACAGGAAGGAAGGTGTATTCCTAGAATCAACAGCAAGGGAGGTGTATTCCTATAATCAACAGGAATGAAGGTGTATTCCTAGAATTATCAGCAAGGGAGGCGTATCTATAGAATTACAGCAAGGGAGGGTAGGAATATCTCAACTGAAAGTACGGCAGATTTGTCTTTAATTTTGAATAATTATAACTATAGCATATATGTTTCCGCGTCTCATCTAGAAAGCGACTTACTAGGTAGAATCCCGGATGGTTGGCAATTTTTCTTTGGGCGACACAACCGTGACATCATTACCTGAAATAAGAGAGCGACAGATATTTGCAGGTGACGCAGTAATTTCTCTACATGAGTCAAGATATTCCGATAATGTACCGTAAATTTTCTATTAGGATTCAATAAGCCCCTTTACTTAGAAATAAAAATAAATTAAGCCCCCTATCTATCGATCACTCCATCTGAATACAACTTTACTTATTGCACTGGAGGAAGATAACGAGTCCTTTGACAGTATTGATTGGACAGTTGCCAGAAGTACTTACTATATATGCTCAGATAGGACTAATTTCAAGTTATGTAACTCCACTGACAATAATCTTAAACTCCTTGCAAATCAAATCAGTATCTAAAACAACAACAATATTTAGTTTTCTTTCTCCATCCTTTTTTCATATTTTCTCTATCACTTATTTTTGTTTAAATAGTTTTTGTAATTGTGCAACTTCATTGTTTTTTACTTTGGTGACTTTCTTGAGTTTATTTTTCCATATTTAAAACCACTAGACCTGCAATGGATTATAATTAATTTGTCATCGTGCCATAATTTGAAGATAATATCAATACACATATCTTACATAAATAAATTTTAAAATAATTATTCCCCAAAAAGTGGAGGTGTATATTTACCGAGACAGGAAAACCGTAAAACGTGACTACATTTTATCTCTTTTCATGCGTGAATGACCGTAGTTGAATAGTTAATAATTGTTCTCCAAAGTGGAGGTGAATAACTAGTAATTATTCGCCGAAGTGGAGGTGAATATCCTGGGCTTTCACCGACACTGAGGTGAATAATTATGTTAGCATA
>JANVCJ010096425.1:0-10003 GCA_026413505.1 Epizoanthus ramosus
ACATATACTCCCCACTATGTAGAAACTGCCTCCAATTATCATTTACTCACCTTGTCTCCAACAAAGTACATATACTCATCACTTTAGTTTTATATTATTTTCATCATCATCATCATCATCATCATCATCATCATCGTATCATTATTATTATTATTATTATTATTAGTATTATTAGTATTAGTATTATTCACCTTGTCTCCGACAAAGAAACCTTTCCCTTCATTATTTGACTTCAGAAGTTTCTCAAAATTCCCAAGTTGCTGGGGCAAAGTTGTTCCAAAATACTCTTTCATCAACGTTTCCTGCACGGCAGAGAACAACAGAAAGCTTATTGTTAGTTATACATTTTATCCCGACCCTCAGTAGACTACAAACTGAACGTTAAGCCAGCAGTTCCAAATTCTTATCCGAATGGAGGATGCGGACTGGGCTGTCGCTATACCTAATTATTTCGTTACGTAACTTCTAAACGTCCTGACTAAACATGATAATTTACTTTCCATACAATGTATCGGGGATATTCCCTCGTAGTACTTGAAGCCAATTTCTGAGAGGATCTAAAGAATAAGAGGAGGGAGTGGTCAGCGGCCGCGTTAAGTTATTGAAACCAAATGTGTTGGGGTGTTGGGGATATATCGCATAGGAAAAATGTCGATGTTACTAAGAATGTTTGCTTTATTTTTCTGTATGCTTTCACAGAGCTCTACAGTACTACACGTCCTGCCGTTGCTTGTGCTAGCGTGTGCCACTTCATCACGTCTGTGATCAAACAGAAAACAAAGGAGTAGACAAGATGTCAAACCTTTGACGATATTAAGATTTGAATAAAATAAAATAAAATTAAGAAATGGTCCGTACTTAGCGTGCGTCTATCGAGTTATGGATGTACAGGAGAAGTTGGAGACACATGAGAAGCGTCGGAGTTGCTCGAGGCGGTAGCTAATTAAGGCATTGTTAAACCCGGAACATTTTATGAACATTTGAGGCTGAAATCCTTAAAACCTTTTTAAAAAAAACATTCAGACTCAGCCCCCATATAGACGTTCTTATATATAAAAAAACAGTGTACATCAACTTATTGATTTTTAATAATGTTCCGGGATGTTCCGGGATTTTCAGGGATGTTGCAGGTTTTACCATCGTCTATGTTTAACAACGCCCCCTTACAAAGCGTGATTTTAGTCCATTTTTGAAAAGCAGTTTAGCTGGACCCCACTGGGTACACAAAATCCAGCGGTCAAGTTGTGTTGTTGTTCTGACATGTCTAGCCAGGGTTCCAACATCTTGTACAGTCAGACCAGTATACAATTATTCTATTCAATGCGTCAGAAAGTTATCTCAAACGTCTCAAAAAATGTTTGCCATATACGACGTATTAACAGGTCGCAAACAATCGTAACAAGACGCCAACACAGAAAGATAGAACTGGTTCTGTATGTATATTTACGTGCTGATTGTGACTGTCTGCGACGTGTTTTGTTATATATGGAAAACAACCTTAACCCTTAAACCCCTCGATTTTTTTGAGATTTTATGAAGAGTTTTTAAGATTTTCCCAAATCCTTTTTAGTAGCTGTTACCTATTAGTTAACACGTCTTTTGAAGTGAATTCTGACATGTCCACCCTTTTTAACAATTCAAAAAAAATTTGAAACATGGAAAATTCATTTCGATTTTTATCAAAAAATATGTAATTTTTGTTTTACTGCAAATATTAATTAGAATTATCATTCCAATTGATAGTTTTGCAAAATAAACTGTTTATTGGTCATAATATTCTGATTTTTTTAAAAAAAATTGAAAATTCTCTTGTACTGTACTGTAATTGTGTCCTTGCACGATAATCAAAGTCATGCTCAATATAGCTCTTATCATCTTACGCTTGTACAAGGTCTGTCATATGTTTGGCCAAAAGGCTTGACCGTTTAAGGGTTAAACTGAATTGGACATCCCTGTCTAAATATTGTGCATATATATAAGACTGAATAACCCCTCTCTCAAATGCAATATATATAAATATTCTGAAGTAAATATTTTGGAACAAAATTACTATAAACCCAGAATATATTTCAGAATAATTCCTTGAATGACAAGTGTACATGTACATTGTTTTTAGGAGAGGATGCCGTACCTCAACAACCCTGAGTCCTATCAGTGACTCATAGTTTTCTCTTGTCTCTTCATCTTAAGAAACAAATTTCCACCTGCACCCCAGGAAAGCCCGTGGACAAACTCATAATTAAATAATACCGTACATACCAGATTCTTGTTGGAGTCTCCAAGTCTAGCTTTCAGTGCAGATGGGAGTTCTCCGAGATCAGGAGTAATAAACTTAGCTGAGTTAATAATATCTGTAACCTATGGAATGATATACAACAACAGATTTACTTTTATTTCTGACACAAGTTATCTTATTACATGTATATACACTCTATCTGGAGTGTACCACTGTCGCTAACTGCATTGCGTAGCTCATTAGTTTTCAAGTTTGAGCACTCTGTCAATGGTACGGTGATCCCACAAGTGTGGGATCGTCTGAGGCGGCTACATAGCCTAACCTCAACTCCATTGATGAGGCCCAGTAGGCTGAAACAGTACAGCCCTGTCTGCAGTTAGATACATGTACATACCGGTACATATTTTTAGTGCCTCTGGACACTATGGAAGAGCACTATACAAATTTATTATTATTATTAATTTTTAAAATCGTATCAGTTATTCAACTACCCCATAAATGCAGTACTACACCACAGTCTAAATAAATAAAATGAACACCTGATATATTTAGAAGATAAACATTTTTTTGTTAACCATTTCTTCTAGCAATGAAAAAGTCTGTGAATCACCAGAGGAATGCAAAATTAAAAGTTGAGTATACAATGTATGTACACATATATGTAGGAAAAGACGTTCCTTACTCCCTCCGGTCTGGGGGCTGTATAGACTCTAGAGGGTCTTCCAGAATTGTGTGCTACATGTACAAGTTATTAGACAGTGCACATTCTTGTAAACCAAGCACAGGTATCCACTTCATGTTACTCTTTTTTAAACATTGAATTGAAGATATAAACTATAAAGGGCATTTCAAAGCCTCTAGTGACTGTTAAACATTCCCTGATCGAACACTGTTTGTCTGTTGTACCATACCACTGCCACACCACAATGCAACACTAACAGAGACTGTGGAATCATACATGTAAGTGTTTTAAGTATATAAGTATAATTATATTGTAGGAATCCTGAAGCGGAAAACAAATGATTATGTGAAGTCTTAGGAAGTTCATAACCATCACATAAATGGGAATGAAGCATCAGCGAGTTGCTGCTCATAGGCCCGGTGCCATATTCTTGTTTTCATTGTTAATCACACATGGCCTGGGAAATGAAATCTCACTGATATAATCCAAAATGGCAGCTGTATGACTGTCGAAATGCAAAAATATGGGAACGTTTTTGCCCTATTCTCGTTTGTGTGATGATTATGGCCTCCAAAACCTCCACAGAATAATTGAGTATAGCAAGTTCTTTCATTTTCCTAACAAAGTATTCTTCACTTCAAGATTCCTTCAATTATACATGTAATTTGATATCATCAACAGTGACCACACCTTCTGTAATGCCTCCCCTCTAACTTTCCAATTCTTGTCACCAAGGTCTTTAATTATGTCATCCTTAATGTCACCACTATAAGATAAATTATGAGTTCAGATAGATTTATGAGATATACATCAAATTCCTACTGCAAGACATTTTTGTCTTCCTCTTGTGGTATCAAATGAATGTTCTTATCAGTAGCAAACCAATTGTACTATTATTCAGATTCTGAATACCACCAGGGCTCAAAATTAATGGCCACATAGGAGCATTTTGTCCCAAGTTTTTGTATTTCCTCCTAAACTGTCATTCTGGTAAGACAGTATTTTTAAGAGGGAATACATTATATCTGTTCATTTGTACTCCAAGTATTTTGAAGACGACTGCTAAACCCAAGACATAAACAAAACAAATTGTTCAAGGTTAAACAGGGTTCACACATTTTTGCATGACCTTCTGAAATTCCACGACTTTTTCTATGACTTTTAAGAATTTCCCATGACCTAATTTTTGACCATTTTTTCTCGACACTCAAAAATTATTCTCAGTGTGAGCTTTTTCTGACACACTAAGCCAGTTCAAGAAAGAAATTGGCAATACTTTGAGAATTTACCCATAATTATTGGTTCTAAAATGAAATGTTATCTTTCTGTACGTCAAAATCATTTCAAATTGCTGTTTTCTTCTCGCTACTTTTGGTCTTAAGAACTGACCCATGATGTAACTAACCATTCAGCTCCATTTTTACATGACTTTCTATGACTGAAGTCAAAATTCCATGACTTTCCAGGCCTGGAAAATGGGATTTTAGAATTCCATGACTTTCCAGGTTTTCCATGACCTGTATGAACACTGTTAAATGACCACTGAGTGCCAGCTTAAACTTGTTCAAACTTTGCATTACCTGATATCATTTCTTGGTACAAGATCTGCCACGTTAACGGCTGGTTCTGGAGTTACTGCCCCACCACCATCCTCATCATCACCCCCCTGACCATCTTCGTCATCCTCTCCCTTGGGGGACACTCCTCGGGTTGGGGCTGGTGGTTTCTCATCCTTTATCTGAGTGTAGTCATAATATTTTAAATAACAATGAAGAAAACTAAACATAATCATAATATATATATTCAATAATATAATAATAATAATAATAATAATAATAATAATAATAAATATGAAATTTATGAAATTTGTAACACTGAACTTGAGTTGAAAACCTGTCTGATGCATGTGTTATGCAACGACTACGAAGGTCAATTTGCATCTCTGAGAGGAATGCGAGCAAGTGCTGAGAAACTGTGCATGAAAATTCCCAATTTGTCAAGGGTTGGTCTTGTTCTCCCTCAGCCACTGTAGATGCCTCGGTAGCTCAGTGCTTAGAGCTCCTGCCATCAATCTCGTTCCCATAGCCCGCGTTCTTTTTGGCCTGCAGCGAGGAATGAAGGGCTCTGGAATAAAGCACGAGCAAGGCCGCGATCTGCGGACTGCCTTATAAGGAATATCAATTGTCTCTTGGCCACTATAGCAGTGGTCTATGCATTCACTGGCTCATGCTTTATTCCAGAGCCCTTCGTTCCTCGCTGCAGGCTTAAAAGAACGCGGGCTCTGGGAATGAGATTGCTCCTGCCATCTGATCTGGGTGTCATGGGTTCAATTCCCACTCGAGGCAGTTTGTTTTTTCTTCACATGTTTCTCAACATCTGCACAATTTGTCTTCATCAGCACCTAGCATGTCAGAGTTTTAAAAACCTCTCTGATGATGATGAATGATCATATATTATAATTATACTCTTATATTATTATAATAATGATGATCCACTGTGTTTGATATACTGGTATAATCATAAATATTATAAATGGAACTTCTATATTACTGAATTGATGTTGAATGTTATATTATAATCAACAGCACTGCACATTACCTTTGCAATCTCAGCATCTATTTGTTGCAGCAAGGCTGGTTTCTCCTCTTCAAAGAAGACCCTTATTGTAGGACCCACATATATATGAAATGTACCAAGCAATGAAATGGCTGCTGTTCGAACCGCCTAGCAGTAAACAAGAATGAGAGCATTTGTAAAAACTGTTACAGTACTTGTACCAGTACTGGTTTTAAACAAATCTTTTGAACGTTCAAAGTGGATCTCATTCAATTATATTGACTATACTTACTGGATTGGTGTTAGCCAGTGCATTCTTGATATATTCAATGTGTGGTTTGAGATCAATTCTGCATATTAGAGATGCACCATCAAAATAATATTAGTAAGAAAACCCTGGTTTAAAAATAATACAAATAGTAAGACACAAATTATGTAGTCAGTCTCATAATGTATCAACTACTGATAGCGAAGCTTGTGTACTCATGAATCTGCTATTAAAATCAAAATGATACTCAGTTCAGACACCTTTTAACAACAACAACAACAAAAACAATTTATTTATTTACACCCACATTTACATTTACAAAAAACTACATGATATACAATAAATTTCTCAGATAATTCTATGTGGATACAGAGACAGAGGAGTGAAAGTAATGCAAGAACGTGAAAGGAGAGAAAATGGACAGAGAGTGAGGTTGGGTGACTGAGATGTGGGAAAGAAGGTAGGTCTAATGGAAGAGAAAAAGAACGGAAGGAAAAGAAAGTGAATAAAAATTAAACAACCAGAGGGATCAGACTTAACAGGGAACTGAAACAATGGAAGTGAAGGAAAGGGAATGGAAGGGAAGTGAAGGGAATCAAAGGGAGAAGCACAAACGTCACAATTTCAAGAGAGTGGGAATGGAAAGAGAAAACAATGTTCTGCTTACTCACTTGAAACCAAAGTCCTTTATAGCAGCTGCCAGCCAGTTCAGAGCTTCAGCTATAATTTTTGGATTCTTCTGAGAACCTGCATTTTTTGCAACCTAGAAAAACAACAAGCAAATTTATTAAACTACCAACCTTAAGTCAATAACAAAACTTTACATGTCTTGAGATTGGAAAAGACATACACGATGACTTTTTACAAGTACATGTACTTCTTACCTTCAGACTAACATAGTTGAGGCTCAGGGCCTCAGAAAATATTGTCAACGTCTCCTTACACTGATCTTTCAACTGGGAAAAAAGAGAAACAGAAACTTAGTCAACCTCTGCTTGTGTTTCTTGTATCTTCAGTGACCTCTGGATAACGTATAGCTGCACCAGTGATCAAAGTTTATGTTATCAGAAAACTGAAAATCAGAAAACTGAAAATCACATACCTTGATGTCGCCGATCTTATCCACAAGCCCTGAGAGTGCATAGAAAGCACTTCTCTTTGAAAAGGGTTTGGACATTTCTGCTATCTGACCACACAGTGCAAACTTGCCCTTCAGCACCTACAAAGATTGTCAATGAATACATTCAAAATGATTAAGTACTATTTTGATAAATTAATTCTAGATCAAAATTCAAGCCTTGACAGGTTAAAAGCCTGGCCCTTATTTCAAATCAGTCATCCTCATGTTAGGTCCCGTGTCGTACATTTTCTGCACCAGTCAATGTTCTCCCATACAAATTCATAATTTATACTTTGCATACAAACATCTTTACAAGCTTCTATGTAGACCTCATCACCTCAAAAACATAACCAAGGTATCTAATATGTGTTTGGCCTACTCTGTTGTATTTCTATTATTTTTACTTGTTAACAGACAATTGTAAACACATAGAGACTTTCGTATTATACGTTCCAAATATGATTAATTAATTAAAATAATTAATTACTCCCTAACTTACATTTTTGATAGATCTCCTTAATGGGTCTGTAGTTTCAGTCAGTTGCTTCTCACCTGAAAGTTTGTGTCTTTCCAGCCTGGTTTCTTTGCCAGCACTCTGATCAGCACCTGTGTCTCTAATGTCTTGGGATCCATCTCGCTCACCAACTGAAGGGAAACAACCATTTGAAAACAGTTTTAACCAAAATGAAGCAAATCCATAACTTGTAACCAAGGAGTTTACAGTGCTTACTTCTTAGTATTCAAGGATAAATTTTGAACAAAGAGGACACGTTGGCCATAAGTACCTGTCATAGTTTTCTCTTAAGCTCCCCTCAAAGTCATGTTTGATTCAACACATTAATGTCCAGGCATATGTATCTAACATTCTTAGGTACATGTATGTCAGCCAAATTTACATGCTTAACAAAATAAACATGTTTCCATTCCTGCTAGTCTCTTTTTCCACTCTCCACACACAAGCCCCGGGCTCTCTCATCCTCGTTCTCCACCATCTCTCACCCCTCCCCTCCATTAAAGTTCACATCAAAATCCTCCTGTAAAGTGTACCTTTGTCATCGTCTCCATCCCTGCCAGTCTCTCTTTCCAGTTTGTACTCGACAGCTGTTGTAAGACTTCGGCCGGCAGAATTGCCTGAGCCCTCTCCTCAATTTGTTCTTCCTAAATTAATAATAATAATAATTAATAATAATAATTAATATATATAATAAATAATAAATAACAATTATAATAATAACAATAATAACAATATTATTTAAGTGAATAAGGTGAGGGCAGGTAACGTGAACTGTGATGAAGCGTGGTGTTAGGCTAAGTGATATAAAGGGTAGATTTAGGTACATGTAAGGCTGTTGATGGGAGGTGTGCTGAGACAGGCTAAGTGAAGTGTGGTGAGATAAGAGATGGTGAGTTAGGTATGATGACCCAAGGTGTGGTGAGGTGAGACAGGTGATGAGAGGTGTGTTGAGGCAGGTTAAGTGAGGTGTAGTGAGATAAGAGATGGTGGGTGAGATACGATGGGCCAAGGTGTGGTGAGGTGAGACAAGTGATGAGAGGTGTGTTGAGGCAGGTTAAGTGAGGTGTGGTGAGATAAGAGATGGTGAGTTAGGTATGATGGGCTACATGTAAGGTGTAACTAGTGGCATGTGTCTAATAAACAGCTTGCAAGACAAGTAAGTTAGAGATGAAGTCATCAGTTATTTTATCAAGGAATCTACTTTCATAAAGAGGTCTAAGCTATCTGTAAATCAGAAGTGTTCATTTACAGTCATCTCTGGTTCCTTAGGCTCCTGCTGGTCCTCGGCATATGAGTTACCTCCTTTGGCCTTTTTGGCACCGCCAGCAGACTTGCCACCAGCTGCCTTTTTCTTGGGTGGCTGCAAAATACAGCACAGTATCAAGAATGTAGAAATCAATAAATCAATTAATTAATTAATAATTAATCAATAATTACATGTGTATCACATGTATACAGTTAGACTTCTTTAGATTGATTCAGGAAATGCTAGCCAGGGTAGAAATGAAGACACATAGATTACCCCTTTGGCTGATGGCTTTGTACCCCCTCCGGCTGGTTTACTTGCTTTGCTTGGTGGCTTGGCAGCTTCTGGTTTCTTGGTAGGTGGTTTTGCTCCATCTGTGGTGGAGACGCTGGGCTTACTGCTAGCTTGTGGTGCTGCTGCTGCAGCTGCTACACCTGGAGCTGCCTTTACTTCGGCCTTGTCACTACACTCTTTGACCTGCAGTACAGTGGTATCACTGAGAGTTACAAAAAATCTACCAGCATGTGACTGTTTTTAACAGGAGGGGGGGGGGGTACGTGCACTCACACGGCAGACATGAAATGTTTCTGTATGCGTACAAAGTATCAGTATGCTACATGTATAAAAAAAAAAATTTTTATTCTTCAGATGGTGATGGTGGCGACCAAAAAACTATGAAACAGCTGTATTGTTGGACGGTCAACCTAAATGGACAGAAGCCACGTGTTCAAGGAAGAGAGGGAGAGATACAAGAAATGTAAGTCTGAGTAGTTGAGCTAATCTTAGATTTGAAGTTCCATAGAACCGTACATTTACATTTACATTTACAGTTTACATTTACCAGTATATGAATACACCTCTAAGAGATGCTTATGTATTCGGGATCATGTGTGTGCGTGTGTGTGTGTGTGTGTGCGTGTGTGTGTGTGTGTGTGTGTGTGTGTGTGTGTGTGTGTGTGTGCAGTGCGAAGAAAAAGCTTCAATGAATGATAGAATTCAGACCCTGAATGCCTCCACGGTGGGTGCAGTACCAACTGAAGGAGGAAGTCGATTCCACGCTGCTATGGGTTTTGGTAAGAAGGACTGTTGGAGATATAATTTACTTTCAGATGGTATTTGAAATAAAAAAGAATGACGATGTCTAGTATGAAGAGTTATATAAAACAAAATAAGGTGAAGAAAATCTTTCAAATGATATGTTTATTACTGATGACTTCCCAAAGCGTTGGTTTCATCTAGGCTGCGGTTTCCTAACCCATTTCAACCTAAGTTTAAGTTTTCACTGAGGACACACACACACACACACACACACACACACACACACACACACCTTTATTTTCATATACTGACTATACTGTTATTAAAAGGGCAGGTATTACAT
>JANVCJ010096436.1:0-10003 GCA_026413505.1 Epizoanthus ramosus
GATCTGATGGCGGCCCGTGGCTATCCCACCACCTGGGGAGCAAAGCCGTTTCGTGACCAACGCTTCGCCCACGATGCCACGGTGGTGAAGCGCCTCGGTACGGCTGGCGCCGTGCTCGCCGCCAAACTCACCGCCGGCGCCCTGGCCTGGGGTGATGTCTGGTTCGGCGGCAAGACCCGCAACCCGTGGAATGTCGAGCAGGGCTCCAGCGGCTCCTCCGCCGGCTCCGCCGCCGCCACCGCCGCCGGCCTCGTGCCCTTCAGCCTCGGCACCGAAACCCTCGGGTCCATCGTCTCTCCCTGTACCCGCTGCGGCACCACGGGCCTCCGGCCCACCTTCGGCCAGGTGAGCCGCCATGGGGTCATGCCCCTCGCCTGGACCATGGACAAGGTGGGCCCCATTTGCCGTAGCGTGGAAGATTGCGCCCTCGTGCTCGAAGCCATTGCCGGCCGCGACGCGAACGACCCCTCGGTGGTGGGCCAGGGGTTTCGCTGGGATCCCGACGTCGACCCCTCCACGGTACGTCTGGGTTATGTGCAATCCGCCTTTAAAGAAACCCGTCTGGCGGAGGGAGAGGTGGATGGCGAACCGCATGAAGACGAGGAATGGCGCCAGATCGACCTCGTTACTCTTGAGAAACTCGGACAGATGGGGCTTGATCTGGTGCCTGTCGAACTGCCGGATCTCCCTCTGGATCCCTTGCTTCTCACGATCTCCGTGGAGTCCGCCGCCATTTTCGATAAACTCACCCGCGACGGTCGCGACGACGAGTTGGTGCGCCAGATTCGGTATGCCTGGCCCAACATCTTCCGCCAGGCCCGTTTCATTCCGGCGGTGGAATATGTGCAGGCCCAGCGGGTGCGCTCCCTGTGGATGGAAGGTATGGAGCGCCTGTTTGGAAGGGTCGATGTCTACGTGGCCCCCAGCCAGAGCGAGAACCTCTCCGTGACCAACCTCACCGGCCACCCCCAGATCACCCTGCCGAATGGCTTCCGCCAGGACGGTACTCCCACCAGCATCACCTTCACCGGTAGGCTCTTTGAGGAAAACACAATGCTCGCGGTGGCCCGGGCCTACCAGGAGGCCACCGGGTTTCACCGTCGGCGGCCGCCTTGTGGGCGCCGACAAGAGCGCGTGTAATTTGCTCCCGGGAAGGTGGCGGCGCCCCAGGAACTCAGTGGGGGTGGCTGTCGTATATCTGTTCTGACGGCCGCTCGGCAGCGCCGGGTGCTATACTGGGAGTACTTTGGTCGCGTGCTGGCCGAGAAAGATGCCGCGCGCAGGGCGAGACAAATCCTGAGAATATGTCAACAGCATCCCAAATGCCATGAGTCACGAGCCGACACGGGTCCTGGTGGTCGACTCTGATCGCCGCGTCTTTACAACTGTACGGCGCTCTGTGCCGAAGGGGAAGGGCTACCGTTTCGACACGGCCACTCACGTCGGCCAGGCGCTCAAGAAACTCAGCAGCGTCGACTCCTCTTACCCTGTCGCGGTGATCAGTGAGTCTCTGCTTGACCCATCAGGTTCCGTTGAGGCTGGTGTCGGCCTCAAACTACTCGGGGAGATCAAGGCCCGAAGCCCGAAGACTGAGATTGTCTTTCTGACCACCAACGGCCATGATTCCGCTCTCGCGGCCCTGCGAGCAGGTGCTTGCTACTACGTCACAAAGCCACTGGACGATCCGGCCGAGGTGGGAATCTTCATCGAGCGGGCAGCCCAACTCCATACGGTCAAGGAATCCGCCAACTGTCAAACGACGCCTCGTGAATTCTTGGAAGAAGAATCGGTTGCTGAGTCTCTGGACGCACCCCTGGTCCGAGAGAGAGCGGAGAAACTTGAGCGGCTGGAAAAGCTTGTCCATGCCACCCGGGAGATCATGGCCGATCTCTCGAACACCTCCCTCGACAACCGCCTGACAGGGATCGCGAAACACGCGACGCGGATCCTCAATGCCGAAACCTGCGGCGTCTTCCTGGTCAAGAGGAAGGGCTTTCTGAGCCTTGAGGCCAGCTTCGGACACAAGCCAAAGGGCTTCAACAAGGGGCTCGAACTTGCGATCCGTACCGGCCCTGGAATGGGACTCTCAGGGCACATCGCTTACACGGGAAAACTCTTCAACACCCATGGCACGGACCTCAAGAAACATCCCGCGGTGCGACGCCATACCGACGACCACACCCCTTCCGGCAAATGTTTCTCGCTCCTGGCGATCCCGCTCTTGCGCCGTCAGCGGGTTGCCGGCGCCGATCCGGTGGAGGATATTGTTGGACTTCTACGCGTCGACAACAAACTGGGCCAGGACCAGAAACCACAGCCGGAACTGCGCTTCTCGAAGGAAGATGAATGGATTCTCAAAATCTTTGCCGAGGAAGTGGTCATCGCCCTCGAAAGCGCCAGGCTTGTCGATCAGTTGAAGGAGGAGAGGAACTACAAGGACTGGCTGATCGATAGTTCGCCAAACGGCATCATCACCATCGACACCCACGGCAACGTGATCGAGTTCAATGCCGAAGCCGCAGCGATTCTCGGCTACGACACCGGGGAAGCTCGGGGGATGTCGGTGCGCCAATTCTACTTCGACCCGGCCACGCCACGGGCCATCGGCGCGGAACTCGATCGAGGAGATGGCCGGGTCGTCGCCCACCCTACTCTACTGAAACATCGTAGCGGCAAACCCATCCCGATCAAACTCTGGGCAACCTGGCTCCACGACGCCCACGGCAAACGCATCGGCAGCGCTGGTTTTTTCGAAGATGTGCGCACCAGGCAGCAATTGGAGGAGCTTCGCCTGCGCCTGCACCAGGTCACCGAGGATCGCAACCGCGAACTTCTGCTTCTACAAGAAGCGACCGAAGCCATCGCGAAGGCTGAGCCAGACGATCTTTTGCACGCGATCGCGGCCAACGCGACCAAGGCCCTTGAGGCGGATTTCTCCCTCGTCTGGTCGTACGATCAGGCCCGGGGAAAATTGGGCACATTCATCAGCGAAGGACTGGCAAGCGAGTCCGTACCAGAAGAAATTTTGCAGGAGTTGCGCCAGGATGAGACGATGCGAGGTCCCACCGGCCGCGCGGTCTTGAAGCATGGCTGGTATGCGGTCTCCGATATCCGGGTCGAAAAGGTACCCTTCCTGAAAAGGCCCGGGCGAGATCTGTTGATCCAGGCAGGGATTCGAAGTCTGGAAGCGGTGGCGCTCCTGGCTGGAACCGAGCGGGTCGGCATCCTCTATGTCGCTTATCGAGGCACCAGGGATTTCGGCGATGAAGACAGGAAACGGCTTGAGAGATTCGCCAGCTTCGCCGCCCTTTCCCTCAAGCGTGTACGTCTCTTCAGTCAAGTGACGCGGTCTCAGAAGCTCGCAGAGGGCCTCGCAGAAGTGATGCTGGCTGGCAAGCCTGAGAAGACCCTCGTGGCGGCCGCCAAGACCACCCGCGTCGGCGTCGGTTGCGATGTCGTGACACTGTACCCTTACGATTCCGCAACCAAGACCCTGACCCAGCCACCCAAGGCGGCTGGATTGCGCTCGGCACAACGGATCTTTCAGCAGGGTTATGATGCGGCGACCTCACCGATTGTCCAGACTCTCCTCAGAACCGGCCGGCCCGTCTTGGTGGAAGACACTCAGGCAGATCCACACACCAGGGACTCACCATTTACTCGCATCGAGGGCATCCGATCGTTCATCGCCATACCGCTTCAAGCCAGGCGCACGAAGCTCGGAGTGATGTTCGTCAGCTACCGGTCCGCCCATCGCTTCACCGACGCTGAGATGAAGAGCATCCGACTGTTCTCCAATCAGGCAGCGATCGCCATTCAGAACGCTCGGCGCCACGAGATAACGACGCGCAGCAAGGAAGAACTCGAAGCCCTCCACAGCGCGGCACAAGTCATCTCCAGCGCGCTCTCACTTGGGGAGGTGCGCCGCGCAATCGTCAAACAGGCACGCCAGATGTTCGGCGCCGTGTGCTCCGTGCTCTGGCCCTTCGACCAGGTTCGCAAAGAATTTCTGCTCGAAGCCTTGGGAAACAGAACACTAATAAACTACAACTTGTTCAGAACTTTGCAGCTCGTAACCAAACAGGTGTTAGAAAATTCGATCACATTTCGCAAGCACTCAAGAAACTTGGTTGGCTCTCTATTGAAAAATAACTCCGGATAAGAGATGTTACCATGGTTTATAAGTGTGACAATGGCTTAGTTCCATGTTATCTATCTGAAAAACTGTCAACTTGATCTGAAATACACAATTACAGCACCAGACACAAGAACAACCTTATTTTACCACTTTGCCGTACTAAGACAGCCCAACGCTCTTTTTTATCATGCATTTAAAACTTTTAATTCCCCCCAACTGTCAACTAGAAATGCTGCGTCTCTGAATGACTTTAAGAAAAGAGCAAAAAGAGAGCTATGACGACATGTTTTATCGTTATTAGTAGCAGTATATAGTTCAAATAGTATTTTTTTCTTTCTCTTTTTAAATATTCCATGTAAATGAATCCATGTAATTATATATTTTAAATGAATGCATGTAATTTTATATTTTAAATGAATTGTAAGTTAATTCTGAAGAGCCTATATGGGAGGAATTAATAAATGTATTGTATTGTATTGCATAAACAGTTAGCAACAACACCGACAGTAAGTCAAACCAAATGGGCAAGGGATTGCGAAATAGAGCACCCAGAAGAATTAAGATGGGAGGTGATTTATATTAAGAGCTTTGAATGTTCAAAGAGCTCAGAAATTTCCACTGTAAGTTCTTACACAGACGAATTTCAACAAACAGTGTTTTACAAAGATTCTGACCCCTGTACTTTTTGCAAAAACAGCAGAGAATCACCATTACATCTTTTTTTGATTGCAATGTGACTAGAAACTTCTGGTCGTCTCTAGAAAATTGGTTTCACACATTAAACGTACATTCTCTGAAAAAAGAAATCTATTGGACGAAATACTGATATAGAAAATATTCTCCTTAGTTTTCGCGAACTGGCTGCAAGAATTATTATATATATACATGCAAATCAAGGGAAATAATTCCAAGCGCAAACCTTTTCAGGCAACAAATAAAATACTACTCCTCTATTGAATAGAATATTCTTTCTAGGCAACTATTTTCAGCAAAATGGAAACCGCTGCTTTACTTTTTCGCTGAACAATAATAATAATAAATATATATAGATAAAATAATAAAACCTGGTCAACTCACTATTTAAGGACCCACTGATATCTCAAAATAGCTAGATGCATGAGTTTTTTGTAATTTTCATTCTACATATTATTGTAAAAAATGGTACTGAATAAAAAGGAAAAAAATGTATACTACAAAAAGGCAACTCACACAAACAAGTACCTCTCCTTTCAGTCGCACAGCCCCGTTCAAAGCAAGAGAGCAGTAGTGAAAACCCTAATAAACAGTGCAAAATCCTTACCCTCGATTGAGTCTCGAAAGAAGGCTAAGAAAGACTGAGTGACACGTGATCTGCAGGGCAACGGGTACACCAAACATTTCATTGAGTCTTCACATACAACATCATCTGCACCACGCCCACCATCCGAAAGACCACAGCAACGGAAAAGTTTTGCCACGATACCATACGTGGAAGGAGTGTCGGAGAGGGTCAAAAATGTCTAAATATAGCCAATATCGTTACAGCATTCAAACCTGTTGGGCAGTGTTTTCAGAAAACCCAAGGACCGACCACCACTCGTGGCCTGTAAAGGCATTTTTTACAAAGTGAATTGTAAATCATGCAATTTTACCTATGTTGGCGGATCAAAACGCTCTTGAAATTCGCGTGGGCCTGAGCACAAGCCAGAGACACGCAACGGCAACGAGTCGTTTATCACACAACATACAGAGACGACGAACCATGACGTTCACCTAAGTTACGCACAAATGTTAGAGAAAGGCGTCAATAATTTGTCAAAGAGATTGTTCTTGGAGCCGTAACACTCAACAATTGACCTTAATTGTGTGAACGAGAGGAAGCCAGTCCCTAGGGTGTACCTTTTTATCAAGTCCATTGAAGTCTATTCTCTGATGAAGGCCGCAGTGAGCGACTGAAAATTTAGAAAAGTAAATATACTATAAACTAAATATACTATATATACAAAATAATGTTTTAACAGATCAGTTACACACCTATTTGATCTAAAATTATGAACACTGGTCGCCCAAACAATATCATTTAATATGACAAGTTATTCCATTTTCTCAGTAAATTATTATTCATATCATGATTCCCTTAAATCTCCGTTCTGATGAAAACTGATTCTATTATAGCAAGGTTTCCTTAACAGGTTTTCCCTTGATGATTAAATCGCGTTGTAACTTGCAATTCAACGGATTTTAATGGAAAAGATATTATAAAAGCCTAAATATTATTAGAACAAAAATGACCCCTATGGAGTTCATTTGTAGTTTTCTGAAGCACTATTTTTTTTCTTTTGTTGACTTTAGTCCGATGGTATTAAATCCATAGTACATTTTCTTGACATCGACAAGAGCGTTCGCTCAATCGATGTTAAACAGTACGTGAACTGTACCAATTATATTTACGGTACTTACAGTTCAAACAGGGATGTTAAGCCAGCAAATGTTCCTTTTGTTATGTTTTCGACTCTATTGTATGACATATCTCTGTGGATATTAAATATTATGTTTGATCTAGGCAGAACAATTGAACAATTGCTACACATGCATGAGTAGGCTACAATCATTTCATTTCTAACAATTGTGGCACATCAGGAATAATGGACACTTTACAATAGAAACACGGTACGTGGTTTAGGTGACTTAAAACTGTTTGTCAGTGTGTGATGCTCCATTAGCAGAATTTAATAGGTTATTTGCAATACGTATAGTGTTAACAAAATGTAAATGACGAGTGTATACTTTATTATGATTTTAAATTTATAGAGAACTAAAATAACCCTTTTTGTTCCCAGAACAAAGGAAATCTTTACGTAGCTACAAACATTCTGTGGTATAATAAATATTTGGGAAGTAGTTTCGCAAATTAGAATAAAAAGAATCTTATCAGAATATTTCTATTTGATATTACCTATCCAGACGTTGCTCATTTGACCTCAATGAGTTGGGGGGGGGCAATTTGTCCCACTCCCACACTCTTTAACTTCCTTTTTATAACTAGTAGCAAAGCCATAATTGTTATACTAGTTAATCAATCCACAATGTACATTTTGGTAATTTAAAATTTTAATTATCACGTCATGTGACGTCACAACGACGCCATCTTGGATTTAATGGTGGCCATCTTGGATTTTTTTAATAACGTCACAAAAACACTAGAATTGGCCTTTGCTAAGCGAAATCTATCATTTCTATGCAAAAAAAATCTGATTTAAAACACAATTTTTGAAAAAAGTTACCTTTTTGACAGAAGTGTCAATCATAAACATGGTTACCATGACAACAGACTGGCCTATATTGGTCTGAAATGCATGCTAAATTGTCGGCAGATAAATTTTACGAAAGGTCAGGAAGATTGATGTTGTTAGCGCTTGCCGTTTATAAATGGTAAAACAAAATGTTCTTGCGGGCGGGGAAGGGGGTCGAATTAGCCCCCCCCCCCTAGTCTGGATACGGTTAACCCTATCTTACCCGGGCATTTTTGGCTTCCCACAATCCGGGGGTTCGGAGGGGGTGGCGGGGAGGTGGGGGAATTTTGGCTTCCCACAACCCGGGGGTTGGGAGGAGGTGGCGGGGATGTGGGGGAATTCCTCCCCCTTCCCCCATCGTAACTTTCATGTTATCGACTCTAAGGTAAAGGAAATTGGCACATTAATTACCCATCGTGTGTTCTACCTATTTTTTGTTATGGGGTGATAATTAATTATGACATCATAATGATTCCATATTTTGCATGTTGTAGCATGATATTACAACTGTTTGATTTCCGACGAGTTTTATCAAGAGATATACAAATACTAGTCTCATTACAATTTCCGAGTTGAAGGGCTTTAGGGGTAAAAAGAGCGGCTGAATGTAAATATCGAAAATTTGCCGACAAACTTGAAATTTCGGACTTCTTCATATTTTGTCAGAAGGAACCAATTGGTGAACTATTATCGAAAATCACAATTAAACTTTCCAAAGAGTTTTCGTTTTTGAGAAATCCCGTAAAATGTGGAATGCCGTGATTGGGCCGCGAGATCCAAAAATCTGGTTGAGAAATGGTACATGTTCCACTCTTCACGCTTCAACACTTATTTAATATTTGTTGATCATTTATTGATTATTATTAGTATCGCTATTCAGTTAACATTTTGCTCGGAGAGTGAGTATTTACGCCGCATGACGTAATTGGCTAATACCGCGCGTGATTGGCTTATACCTCTTGATTGATGGCGTTGCATCGGAACGGTTTCAAAACTCAACGCTGCAAATTAACTCCACCTTTTTATCGACATGAAAAAGACACTACAATTAAACGACTCCAAACAATTTCTCAATACAGTGATCAAAGCTCAAATTAAAGCCGTGTTATTGGAGGGAGTTCCTATTCATAGACCTATAGCACAGTGAAATAATTTCTTAAAGTTATTTCAGAAAGTCAACTAATTTACGAATGAGTTTGGAACAGATTGCAAAAGGCCGCGTCGTTCTGATTCAGATAAATACCAAGTCATCGTTTTATTTGTACATATTTTAATAAAACAGACAAATAAACAGCGTCAAAAAGTATTTTGATTAATCTGTCTCTAATTTGTGTTTTGCTTTACGTGTATTTCCAGATTTGAAGTCTAGTGGACTCTTGTACAGACCAATGCAAACGAAAACAAACCACACATTTTTTAGGCAGCATTTGCATTACAGTATATTATATCATGGGAATGTATCACTGAATAACATTCTCACACAGAAGAGAGTCAATACGATAAACAAATAACAGAACTAAAAATACGTAACTTTCGGAAATGGTTAATAATCTGGAGCCTCGGAATTTTGAAATTTTAAAGTATATTTCGCCATTCAGTTCCGAATTCGTCTTGTTTCCCTCGCGGCATCATTAGCTTACAGCGATTTCACTTCGTTGGCCCAAAAGACTAGTCCGTAAATTCCAAGAACCATTGCGATCAAAACATTAGTAAAATGGCACATTGTAAAGCAATTCATCCTAGAAAACTACAATATTTTAAAACGCATTCATTCAAAGAATGAGGTCATTATTTTCCGTTTTTAAAACTATCAATTAATAGGTCACCATGGCTGTACCAATTACCCCTTGTGCCAAATTTCAGTAAAAACAAAACAAAAACGAAGGAATTGTAGTTTTGTGTTTCTCAGTTTGTTGTTTTCATCTGTATCTACTGCATAAAATCCACAGTACATTTTCTTGATTATCAAAAGTGTCCGTTCATTACATAAAAGCTAGAGCTTACTTCTTAAATTTATAATACTTACAAGTGTCGCAGAGACGTTAATCCAGCAAATGCTCCATTTGGTATGGTTCTTATTCTATTGTCAAATAGTTTTCTGTGGATAATAAATAGCATATTTACTAATCTAGATACACTTACATGTAGCAACTAACTAATAACTATTCCACGAATAATTCATTCCAAGAAGTGTTAGTAGAATACTAATTCTGATTCTTTTTAGTTTTGTATATATCAATGAAAGCCTGAATATTTTGCAATAAATGAAGGTTGTAACAGTTAATTTTACATCATAGTTGGCGAGTTATGGATATTAACCCTATCTGGGCCGGGCTTTTTTTGGTGTCAGGGCTCAATCGCCCCCCCCCCTCTTTAATGTCCTTAATATAAATGGTAGCAAAGCTATAATTAGTACATTAGTTAATTAGTCCACGATGTACATTTTGGCAATTAGCGATTTCAATTATGACGTCATGTGACGTCACAAAGACGCCATCTTGTTTTTCATGGTGGCAATCTTGGATTTTTGATGACGTCAGATTTTTGCCTTAATTGATTTAAAATTAATTAAAAAACATAGGATTGTAATTTG
>JANVCJ010096502.1:0-17933 GCA_026413505.1 Epizoanthus ramosus
GTACTCATTTTACCGACCTCGGAAGGATGGAAAGCTGAGTGAACTTTAGCGGGAAAGAAGGTCACACAAATGTTCAATCCTCGACCAGGTCGGGGATTGAACCCGGGACCTTAGGGTTGGGAGGCAGAGATCTTACCACTGCGCCAACCCCTACTCAACCCCTCCGCTAAATAGCAAAACAAATACCATACTTTGATTTATCAATAACTCTAATGCTATGCAAAAGAACTATACCAATACTTATAATTAGAAAACTATATATATTGACTCTTATCTTGCACATCCGCCCATAATCTATTCATTATCCTCGTCATCACTCTCGGCATCGTTAAGAACAATTTCCCATCTTCACACGACATGTTATCACACTTCAAATAGCACATCTCGGTGCACTGTAGTCCGGCCTTGAGGCAACAGCATGTGTCAACTGTGCACTTGCGCTTGCAGTTGCAGGACAGTAACTCCAGTACTTCTTCAGGCGCGGGTCTTGATCCTAGCCACACAAATTCCACAGTGGACGAGTTCACGCTCCATCCATGTCCGTGAGGAGAAAGGATGTCAGGACACGCCTCTGTGGCTTTCCTCCAGATAGCCGTCTGGTGGTTTGCACGGGACGCATGAAGTCGAAGCAATGACTGGCATGGTGGGAGTGCTTCTGGATCAACCTTGCTACCCTTTGCACAATGAAGTTCGTATCGTAACGAGCCGACACTTATGCACTTCTTTCCGTAGAGATGGCACACAAACTCTTCTGTTCCCTTGAACGTTGCCTCACTAAAATTCCATTTCTATCCAACATCTTTCATTGTCTTGACATAGGCCTGGTTCTTGATAATCATCTGCAGTGGTCGCCATTTGCCCTTTGCAGCGAAAGCTGAGACTGCGTCGCAGCCGGTTAGCGCATGTAAGCCAATACATACAGTGCCTCGAAAGCTTCTTGTTTCAGAATGCCATCTACCGCTTGTCCTCAATTCCCAGCTCGTCAGCCACTTCAGAGATCCCGACGACTCTGTTCTTTGCCCCCTTCCCTTTCTTTAAGTAGCACTTGCCTAGCTTGTGGGCGTTACCAAGACGCAGTACTAGCACATCTGTATCCTCCGAGTGAATGACACACGTTCCTCCTGCGTGCTGAGCATGTAAGAGCATTCGCGTGTCGGCCCCTCGTGGCTGCACTTGAGCTCGGGTACTGGGACGACAGCTGTCTTACTGATCTTCCAGCAAGTTTCCCCTTCAGTAACGTAGAGGGTTCTGTCGTAGAGCTTGTCATGCACGGAACCTCTTCTCTTTCCACTTACCCACCAGAAACCGCACTATTTCTGCTTTGTTGACCGAGACACTCAGGATCTTGTCTCTACTCCGATTTACTCCGGTTTACCCCAAGAGGATTACTCCGTTTTCGGAGTAGACCAAAAAAAGCGCCCTTAAGATCACCCATGTATTTACTAATAGAAACAGAATGGCACAGACTTAAAATTGGCTTTATTCAGCTATGAAATTGTGTGAGAGAACTGAAATAATTCCTTTCTGCTTTGCGAAACTTGACTGCGCCAAGGATCATTGGAAATACATCTCGAATAAACTATAAAGGACACTAAGACTGGGGAGGACCCCGGTTTGAAAGATCTAGAAACTTAAATACATTTTTAAACTGAGAACTCGCTCCAAACTCGTACGCCGATAGACTATATTTAATTACAAATATGTAGAATACAACGAACGAATAATCTAAGAACTGAGGAATATAAATAAAGCGTGACTCCGAGTTTGGCGCCAGTACTATATCAGACCCATCAAGACAGTGACACGTGTCTGGTCTTCGGATCGCGGAATCGACTGCTTGTATCGTTCGGGTTCGGAAACAGTTCGGAAACTAGTTGTCAGGTTCTCCCGGTTGAGGTGGCCTGGAAGTTGCGCGCGCTCTGGAAACGAGAAACAGGAGATGCGCGAGCGGCGGCGACGTCGTACGTCATAAAAGACAGTACAGATGTCGCCATAAAATTTCTGTTCACTCGAAAATACTCTGGATCACCGTAAATATTTGTGGAATATTTCAACACAGCGGAAGTTGTCGCCGCGTTTGGACACATTTGACAAGGAAAGGAAAATAGATTTGCATAGGACAAAACAGTAAGTACCTCCCAGAATATATATTCTGATTATCTTTTAAGTTATCAGTCATTCAGTGTATAGAAAATCGATTGTTATATTTTCATGAGTATTATTCACCGAATCTACTTCCGGCTGTTTCGTTCATCCACTGTTACAACTTCGTTCCAGTTCGCAAATTTCTAGCTACATCAATCACTGTCTGATTGTCCATGCTACTGAGCCGTTGAGAATTTACTCGATTTGTTTATTAAAACAACTAATATAATACCCGAATTTGATTTCCCTCTGCGAACAAGTTCATTTGTGCGAGATATGAAAAACTTATCTCACTAAATTCAGAAGACTGATCATGAGGTGGGACCTGACCGAGCTGGCTGGTGGCGGCCGTGGAGTTGATTGCGCCTTGTGCAGGCACTGACAGGGCTATTATACGTGGGTAGTGTTTGGACGGGGCACGTCTGCTCGGCGGTCGCTGCTGGCAGGTGTAAGTGCATTAGCCGGGACATGTAATTTTATAAGAACTGTCTTCCATGATATGATGAAGAGGGAAGGGTTACGGCAGAAAGTGAATAGAATAGAGCAGGGTAAGGAATAGTAGAGTCGAGTCGAGTAGAGTAGATGTATACGTAGATGAAGAGTAGAGTAAAATAGAATACAAAAGAAATAAAATAGATAATTAGATTTACAGTATATTATCATTTTGTTGTATTTTTATATTGTATTTTATATTATATTTTGCGTCCCCAATTAGCAGAAACGAGCAAACCGAGCAAACGAGGTTATTAAGATTTTTATTTTATGGCTCATTTGTATTTATTTTTGTTTCATTCGACATTGTTTTGAAGTCCGCTACAGACGATAAGACTGTACGATAAGTTACGGACCTAAGTTTCAGCCAATCAAAACGCGGGAATTTAGTTACGGACCTGAGAATTAGTACTGCAATATAATAAATCGATTTTTTTACTTTTTACAAGAAATTATTGCGATATTTCCAACGTGAAACCAGTTATTGCAAGAACACGTCATCCTAAAGTTCGATTCAAGATCAACAAAATGGGTAGAAGATTGAAGCTGTACGAGCAATACCTGGTATCGAAAGCTTGACTTGAATATGTCAACCACAAGTTCGCCACTTAGCGCCCGTACTACAGCTTGCTTTGGGCATTTGAGCCTCAAATTCTTCTTAATTTTTTTTTGTTTCTGTAATTAATAAGATTGTTGTAGTTTGCTACGGCTTGTAGTGCTTCTGTCATGACACTCGGCCAGTATACTGTACACCACAAAACTTTCCGGGAGTTTTGTTTTTGCTGATTAGGAAACTCCAGGGTTTGGCGGGATATAATTTGGAAGGCTATACGTTTACCCAAAGCGAATAAATATTTTGCGATTCTAGCAAAAATTCGAGAACAAATAAATTATTACGCTGGCGTAACCAGAAAATATAAAAGACTGCGTGTGTTTAATAAATAGAGGATCTTACATGGCTGTGCGAAGATACGGCTTTCAGTATCTTCGAGTGTCGAATGTAGTAACACACGAGTGAGCGTAGCGAGAGAGTGTTTCGCAAAATTCGACACGAGAAGATAAAAGCTGTATCTTCAAACAGCCATGTAAGTTTCTTTTTATCATATGAAAATCCATAAGAAAAAACGAACTTCTGAACCAGCTCACGCGAAAATCACTTAAAAATATATGAGAAACACGAATTTCTGAGCCAGCGAACAAAAATTCAGCTTACTTTCGTCAAAAAAGTATATAATATCCAACGCGGATATCTTATATGTACAAAGATATTACTTTTATCAACACTGTTAATACTCGGTATCTTATGGATTTTCATATGATAAATATTAAATGATTCAAGTTAGTTAGCATGTATGTATGTATGTATGTATGTATGTATGTATGTATGTATGTATGTATGTATGTATGTATGTAAGATTTGCAAAAATTAGTAAAATCGCATAAGATTTTGTTAAAAGTTGTTCTTAAAAAGTTTAGTTACTAACTATATTAATAAGCGTGATTGTAACAAAAATGTAAAGATAAATCAACGAAATAGTCGGGGGCTGATATGAAGAGTAACCGCACTGCAGCCGAAGCTAGCTGAGGTCCAAACCCGGGGTCCAAACGTGTAGTTTTCATCCCGTTTATATGCTGAGCGTGAGCGTTTCTGAGTGAATAACAAATTGTTTCTGTGAAGGAAAAGGGCAACAAGTGGTGATTTCCGTCAATTGTACACGCTTTCTTATTTTATATTATAAGAACAACTTTATAAGATATCTAAGAACACGGAGGATCAAGTTTGGCGGCAGACTATAAGAACAACCTAATAACAATCTATAGAAGCAATACGACTTCGCAGTGTTTCTTGTTGTTATAAATGTATTTAAAAATCCCTTGACAAGAGCCTAGAAAACACAGAGTCACAAGGTAGCGTACTACTAAACTCTCCTAGAGTACATGCAGTTTCTAAAACAACTGGGTTTTCGACGTTCTACTATATCAAGTCAAATTATGGACACAACAGTAAAAGTTGATGTTATGTTTCTTGCTGTGAAGGTGGAATGTTGGCGCTCACATTTTCGGAGTGCCTGCTAGCCCTTCGTAGCCCCTTCATCGTCTGCGGCTGTGACGAAGGACTAGTGTGGGCTCCAAACATCAGTTCAAACCTTTCGTCTTTACGGCGAAAAACATAACACATCACTTTTCAGTTGATTTAATAAAAATTTGGCGTTTCACTGACTTTGTTACCAGTGTCGGTGTACCGGCCGCTCGGAGCTCGTGGACGGGCTCCATTTTCCCGCCTTATAACATGTGCAGTCGTCTTACGTGTATTTCGCGATGCAGTGGAGGACAATCATGATGCATTAATTAGTAGATATTAGAAAGTGATTTCGGTCAAATTGTGTCTTATTAATCATAAATCTCGATCCATACAATCTTTTCAAATACGTAATGTTAACGTGATGTCGGTAGCCTTGGAGTTAGTGCCATTCTCATCTTTGATGTGACAAATTTCAGTTTATAGATCAACTCGGCAACCGACGGTCCACTAAGTCGGGTGAACTAGTTAGTAGAATCTGAACGCAAAAACTGTATTCTATTGGATGGGTGAATCGTGTCAAAAACATTGTTGCATCGCCTTTCATTTCATCGGGCCATGCCTTTATTTCATTGGGCCATATCTTCATTTCATCGGGCCATATCTTTATTTTATCGGGCTATGTTTCCATTTCGATCATTGGGTCATATCTTCATTTCATTAATTGGGCCATATCTTCATTTCATTGGGCTCTGTGATATTTCTTCATTTCATCGGACATTATTCGTCACTTATAATTGGTCTATCGGGCAATGTCTGCATTAAATTGGGCTTCATTTCATCATTTCATTGGGCAATGAGCGTTGTCGAGCGTCAGCGGTCTCACAACTCGTGGTCAATTCTAGGATTTGCCAAAAATAATAAGAGTGAGCCTCAGTCAAAATCATCTACCAAGATATATCGCGAGCCTGGCCTTGGCGGGTTAACCCCGGTTGGATTCATTCGGCTGTGGTTCAGATGATGCATTTAAAAAGCTTCCACCCCCTTGCCGGACATGTCCACGCACCACGCAGAGGAATAACAGACTACACACAAGATCCATTCAACTGCAGTTTGAATCTGCTATTCACCCCAAATGTATGCTATCTAAGTGAATCATCAGTTAAATCCGGTTTCCTCACAACTAGGCGCTATTCAACGTCTTGGTACAGCAAACAAAGCGCGCTACTATCGCTGCGAACCTTCCGCATGCATGTCAGTTCGTATATAGATATGGTTTCCTCGTAATTCAACTCTATTTTATGGAAATAATGTTTCAATGTATAACGACTTATGACGTTATTTTTGACAAAATAGAACAACGAATTATTGAAACGTTTAATTGTTTTGAAATATTTTAAGCCCAGTGCACGTATGTATATCTACCAACTCGTAAATCCTTGTGTTCTGTGCTGTCGTATATGGAACATCATCCATGTACAGCTAGCATCGTGTGATTTACCAATATTTAACACATTAACGCGAAAGGGGTCTAGAAATAATAGCCACAGCTAAACTCATCAGAAACAGGAAAAAAATATTCTTAAAACATTATCTGTTTTGTTGAATGATTTTGTACGGACCTTTTTATCTCGTCTCATCGCGGAAAGCTATTCCGCATTTATTCTCCTGAAGTAATATCTGCCAAGGCAGCTATAAGACCCGTCACAACATGCAGAAAGGGAACGGCCAAGCCGATTCGGTCTGATCTTTTCAGTGAATAAACGTATTGGCTTGGCCTCGCGCTTATAACTTATAATACATGTAATAATATAATAATAATAATAATAATAATTGATTAACTTGTGCATGTTGTGGTGCGGCAACTGTTGTGGATACTGACAGAAAACCCAAAGATATTTTTGATTGTTTATCGGAATATTATTATTAAAATATACATATAATTCTAACATCAAAATACGGAGCCTGCCTGAATAATTTATCTCAATGCCTACATTAAACCTAACAAACAAACAAAATAAAACTGCATTAGCCCAATGTTTAATTCATTCATGGGTTAAAACTGTATATAATTAGTAATTGCATTAGCAGTAAGATTACCATTTTCGTACCGACTCAATTTTCTATTTTTGAGGTCTCAAAAGTAGGAATGGAACACAAAAGAACAAGAATACCGAGTTGATATTGATGAAAAGAACAATGAATCTCCTGTGAAACTGAAACTGGATATGGTAATATTGCATGTGTTTGCGTTCCCAAAAAGCACAGCAGTCTTGACATCCTTCTCAATCCTTCGATATATACGTATACGCTTCCGCATTCTATGCAAATTGCTGAGTATTTATCTGAACCTTTTTGCAATAGATCGATTCCATTAATAAAAACAACAACAAACAATAGCGGAAAGTGCGAGAAAAACGGCATAACTCACGACGCAAAACAATCAACATTTCCTCGAGTAATTGCGCTTCGCAAGTTTTTGTTATACGCTTAGAACTTAATTTCCTTCAAACATATCACCTCAAGTAATGTAAAAGATTTTTCACCGATTTCTTGGGAAATTTCCTTCACAGCCAAGTAAATTATAATACGTGTACTGTTTGCCCGTTCGACGTCAGAACTGGAAAGCGAAACTGGGGAAAACGTGAAGCCGCGTTTTCCTGACACAGGCCATGTATATTTTCAAGTGTCAAGAATGCAATGAGTAGCTATGTGGCTGCCAACAGTTTTATCGCTTGTTTCCTTTCAATTGTTTCATCTGAAAAAGACGCTCTACAAATGAGGAAGTCCAAAACTGGAAAAGCTGCACTCTCTCTTTGAATTTCAATTTTTATAGTTTCCTGCAAGCGTTGATTCAAGGAGAGAAAAATAACCGAAAGCAATTACAAAAATATGCTAAAAGGAAATAGCGTAATTTTCTTTTCAGTTTTTTCAGCGTCCTTTAGCTTTATTTTCAAGAAGTTGCTCGATATATCCTCTGAGTTCCCTCTGGTTTTCTTAGCATCTATTCTATATTTGGAAATGTCTGTGGATGTAACGTCAACATGTCTGCGTCGCGCATAACAATGACTCGCCCAACTTCCCTTATTTCTGATATTCGTCAACAGGAAGACTTAATATTCATAAACGGCTGCCAAATTTACGGCAACACCAATATAGTGAGAAAGGTTTTGTCTATTTCGTGAAATGAACAGCAAAACAAAGTTAATGTGTTTATACACTGTTACATTCATAAAATTAAACCGGCACGACTGAAAGATATATTAGGTATTTTTCCTTGTAAGTCATTTACATTTTACGTTTTATTACCAGAGGTCATCAGGCTCAGTTAAACGACTGAATTAATTGTGACACAGTACGAAATGGACCCAAAAACATCGCTTTGTTGTTTAAAACTGATGAACACGATTTAAGTCCATAGTAATGCTAGTGCTTAGACTGGGCCGGCTTTGACCGCTGGGTCCTGCACATGCCATAATGTCACTTCTCTAAGATGTCCGCCACATCCTTTTACCTGAATCAAATCTTTCTAACTTTTTACAATTTTAATCAGCACAGCAGTATTATATAAAAGCCTCATTTACACGCGCAAAACAAACTAGCACGGCGCCCCTAATAAATCGCAGTACGGTGCTACTATATACCCTTATGTCAGTACAGCAATACCTGTGACAGTACAGCACTACCTGTGTCAGTACAGCAATATCTGTGAAGGTACAGCAATACCTGTGACAGTACAGCACTACCTGTGACAGTAGAGAACTACCTGTGACAGTACAGCAATACCTGTGACAGTACAGCAATACCTGCGACAGTACAGCACTACCTGTGTCAGTACAGCACTACCTGTGACAGTACAGCACTACCTGTGACAGTACAGCACTACCTGTGACAGTACAGCACTACCTGTGACAGTACAGCAATATCTGTGAAGGTACAGCACTACCTGTGACAGTACAGCACTACCTGTGACAGTACAGCAATACCTGTGACAGTACAGCAATACCTGTGTCAATACAGCACTACCTGTGACAGTACAGCACTACCTGTGACAGTACAGCAATACCTGTGTCTACCTGTGTCAGTACAGTACACCACCCCCTGTGTCAGTACCTGTTTACACCCTCAGAAAAGCCGCACAGTACCCCGAAAAGTCGGCAGAGTGCCTCATTTTAGCCGTACCGTTATCAGGTGTCCGAAGATATGGATTCTAAATCGTACAACCAATTAAGAGCGTTCACCTCAACTGAACAAACAAATACACGTTGGTTAAAACACAAAGAGCATTGAGGATGTTTCATATGTCCGGTAATTATTTTTTCTCTATCGTCAAAATATATTTTTTCTAAAGTTATCTGCATTATATGTTTCCAAGATGTTTATAGGACGTACGTAATGCCACAAACTGTTTGGCCATTCCAGTGATACTTTGCCGTTACCAATACAATATATACGTGGCTGATAATAATCTAATGAATAGGTAACTCTGGCGGGGCTATTGTTTCGAACGGAAGACCGAAATTGCCAAGAACAAACTAGCACGTGAAAACCATCTCGTAATTTTGACTTCCTAAATGTTGCTCCACGATAGCCAGCCGTGAGACGCGACACGTGCAGTCGTGAACTTGGTTTTCTCAAGTTCTTGGTAACTGCCCACCATGCTATTTAATTACCTGCTTCCTAAAGCGCATCTAGAAACAGTGTCATTTATCAGTGTGTAGTATTATTGGACTGCAAATGGATATCTTATTCACTCGGCGCTAACGTGGATTTCTTGTGTTAGTTTCAGGGATGCAGTCTTCAGCACTACGATGTTCACCGCCGGCGTGTGTCTTCTGTCCTTTACATCTGTCTTCGAGGACCCTTTCCTCAAATCTTCACAAATTGTCCAGACTGTATTCGCAGTTGATCTAGGTAACTACGTATACAAATCTCTGCAAGATTACATCATGAGACGGGAAATCCCTCTTTTCAAAATAAATTTGTTGCATCACGTCGTCACAGCGTCAACGTACACAATCTGTCTTCTCTTCGAACAAAATACAATATCTGGAGTTATTGGACTGCTGTTCGAGGGCAATACTATCTTCTTCGAGTTGACACACTTCTTTAGATTACTGAATGTGGACAAAAATGGCGGATCTTATTTCTGTGTCACGATATTGGGCTTTGTCCTGACCGTCTTCCTGAGGGGAGTGTGTCCGCTGGCCATTCTGACCATAGCGATTTGGCTGCAGGATCCCCTTAGGATGGACTATCTGCCACTTGGATTCTTCTTCATGAATATTGTGTTCTTCTTAATGCTAAACAGCTGGTTGATCAAGTCTTCTTTCACGAGCCTAAGGCGGCGAATACTGGCTCGAAAGCGCGCCTCTTGGTCCCAGGCCTACGCAATACGTCTTCAGGAAGAGGGCGAGCTGAACAATTCGGCCCCAGGTCGCTCACTCCGACAGGCCACACTTCCTGTAATTGTACCCTCGGATGATAGGTTTCATCTGAGTAGTCCGGTCTCAAATCTTAACATGGATTATTCTTCCACTGCAGAAATGTCAAACATTGCAGCGTCTCGACGTGAGCGAACACTACCCCAGATAAGCATTATTATGAACCACATCCACTCCCACGGGAGCTCGCGGACGAGTATGGCTTCCAATGAGGAGCAGTCAACTAGCGTTTAGCAAGTTGATCAAAACTATAATACATATACTCTTCTTTAATGACTGAAGTGATAAATAAATTCACCAAAATAATTTTATTCGCCATCGTACAGTAAATTTATCGAGAGACAAAATATATTGTATAAACTATAATATAATTACATACGCATGCGCGAGATGGTCAAAACACGTGCCCGGTCCTTAATGCAGAGCGTATAATGACCAACAAACAGTGCATGGTTAATTACATTTGCCCAATTCATACTAGAGACAGGGAACTTATCTTAAGAATACAGACTGACCATGATGCATAGCCAGATGCATGGTCCGATACCTATGACGTAATTACTACGGCCTGCTCGTGTGTGTAGCTATTTCATGTTAACTTTCTTGTCTGTTTTATCCCGCTGTGAAATTAATGATGTTTGATTGTTTGACTGGCCGCCGATTGTTTGCGAAACATTTGTATATAAATCAACAGTATTTTCAAAACAATAAGAAAACCTTCTAGGCGGAACTTTTTAACTGCAACAAAACGGCGACTAGAAAACAAAGGATCACGGTTGGGTTCTGTTCTTTAAGGGGACACTAGAGTAAAGCAGTGTTGCCATGGAGATTCAACTTCAATCAAACCCTCTGCATACACCATAGTAGGTCCAGAGAGAAAGTTTGGCGTGCTGGTCGATGACGTCATCATTTCCATATATGGAAGATATATTTCGGGGCTTCAGAGCCGTGTAAATATCAGAGCTAGAGGGCAGCAAATGTTGCTCTGTGCTGTTCATTGAAACGGGCAGTTCCAAGAGTATGAGCCGATTATTTAAGATATCTTCGCGGAATGATAATCTAAAAAACCTTTTCTTGACAAAAATCGTCATACTTTCGTTAATCCCGTTTTCAACTGAACAAAAGTAACTACAGCAATACACTCGATGCCATTTCAAAATGTTTCCTACAATCTCAACAAATAATTATACCGACTTATGAATTAGGGTAAACTGAAAGCTAGTAGTTCCGTTTCGTGTATTTCTATAAAGGAGTGCGGATCCATTGTACTGATCAATGTTTTTGCCCTTGTATTCTTATTCCGGAATACGCTCAATTAATAAAAACGTTTTATCATGAATCATAGGGCGCCTTCCATTTGTCGTAACTGGCCGGTCTGGCCGGCCCAAGCAAATGGAATGGAGCAACTTAGGGAACTGGTTTAGACCAGAATGGCCCTGCTACTGGAGTAGAAGTCCTGAGCAGTTCGTAGGTTGTGGCACGATGTTGTTGTACAAACATAGGGTGACAAACTGCCTGGCCAGACTGGCCGGACCCGACAAATGGAAAGCGCCCATAGTTGATAATGGAGCTTCTAATGTCCTTAGCAAGCAGTCAGTTATTTACTTCAGTGCCGATTAAATGAGAAACTCGCTTAACAATAACATAAAGAGTTCTCCCTTCTCCAAATCATTCTCTCACTTTCCTGACGATCAGTCAGACGTTAAAGCAACACGAAAAACTCGTCTGGACGAGAATCCAATCAAATAGTTCACCGCTAGACCTCTCCTAAAGGTTAGGTAGACTTGATTGAAACGCACATGTACGTTAGCCTCGATCCAATGCAGACGCCTTATTTCCTTCGCCGCAGGGTCCCTCCCTCAGGAGTGGTCTGCACTGGAAGCTACATGTATGTTACATAGATCATTTTTGCCCTCCATTCACGCCAACAAACAAGCAAATAAACGCATTAAACGTAGTTGTTTCACTCTTTCTGTAGTATATTATTATTTGTTTCAGTGGCCGAATTTATACTAGAGACGAATCATCCGTCTATACGGATGATTCGTCTGATGGATAATTCGTCTAGATATAAATACGAAGACGGGTTTTGACGGATTTAGAGACATCTTGTAACACGTCTTCAATATGCTAAGACGTGTTACCAGACGAATTTTGCACAGACGAATTTGTCCTCATAATTCGTCTCTTGCCCCCCGGGGTGTTCAATCGATAAAACCGATAATCGATATAAATCGATGTAAATCGATAAAAAAATCAGTAGATTGTATCGGAAATCGATAAAAATCGATAACAAGATGCGTTGTGAGTAATCGATAATTATCGATTGTTCAATTATGTATATCGATTTTATCGAAAATATCGAATTTAGCGATATTAGTGTTTTTTACATTTTGTCGAAACGAAATGACGTAATAACTCATTTGGCTTGTAAAAAGACTCATGACAACTTCCTTAACACCCTCTAACAGTTAATTAGAGGTCTATAGTCTATATTAGAGGTTTATAGTCTTCCAAACAGAACGAACAAACAAGAATTCAACGACGTCAGTCTTATCGAAAACTACCGCACAACTGCCCGTGCTTGCTATAACAGTTTCTGCAGATTATATCCTGGTACGTTTCGTACAAACAGATATTTTAAAAACGTACATAACAACTTTGAACCGGCTCGTGTATAACTCCAACTATAACTATGAACTATAACTTATCAAACAGTTCTCTAAACAGAATAAGCAGTGCTGACATTGGAATTTGGAATTTGCATGCGCACCACTGTGATTTTATTTGCACCAGTACACTGAACAACTAGCCCACTCCGTTACCGACTCGATGCTTAGTTCACTTCACTCGCACACAAATTCTGTTCACGAGATAACTAAAACTTTTGACGGTCGAAATCAGTCGATAAAAATCGATAACGCTAAATACGTCTGGGAGGTTGAGTATCGATTTTTATCGATTGATCGATAACATCGATATCGTTTATCTAATCGTGATCGATTGTTATCGATTGTTGATCGGGTTTCTTCGGTTGCTCTTGTATTCTGGTCTATCTAGTACATGTACTCTACAGTTATGCGCTGCATTCGGGATTTATTTCCAAATTTCAAGGCGAGAAAGCTGGAAGGACTATCTTTACATTAAAACTTCTTGCTTAAGTTTATTTACTTTCTTAAAGTCCAACGTGTTTAATTATTACTGGTAGACTGGTTTCTAAAGGTTTACTATGTCGGCGAATATGCCAAATTATGGATAAATTCGAATAAATCAAATGAAATTTGACGTGTTATGTTTTTCACCGTGAGGTTGCAATTATTAATGTGTGAGCTGACGCCGTTTCGAGTGCTAGCCTTTCGCTTTTCCGTTCATGTTCTTGTTTTAAAAATACTCAGTAAGACTTTATTAGCTTTAAATGAGGTGACGGTCAACGTTCCGTACATCATTTGGAGAGTATATTTTTAAAGGACATAGTAACTGACAAACTTAAATAAAGAACTAAATGTTCTGCTCTGACAAGGGGCTAACGCTCGAAACGTCACCTCAAACCTTCCACCCTCATGGCGAACAACATAACACATCAACTTTCAGTTGATTGATCCATAATGTTATAGAGTGACTGAATTGCGATGTGCATAAAAGCTAGCTGGGTAGAGTTTACGCGGAACGAGGTATGGCTGTCTGTTCGTTAATAAATAGATGATCTGTTACTGTGAGTTAGCCTATTCCAAAGAGTGCCTGGATATAATAGCGGACTCCAAGGGAAATGGTAAAGAATCCGCACCGTAAGTTACCATGTTAGCTATATCGGCCGTGCGTCGGCCGTGCGTGGGCCGTGCGTCGGAAATTACAAGTTGTAAATTTCCCCATGACGGAAGAAGTTTTGAGCAGGCGTACGTGTCCCCCGTCCTGAAATCGTAAGATTTACGGCGTAAATCTTGTGAATAACAATGGAAGAGATTAGTTTCATTCGGCGCCCAAGACTTTAAACTAATTGAAAATACCTTTGAGATTATTGTGTGTTGATGCTAAGAAACGTAAGAATTTAGAAATTTTGTGTACGTCGGTGGCATGTCGGTGGCACGTCGGTGGTATGTCGGTGGTAAGTCGGTGGCACGTCGGTGGTATGGCGGACGCACGGCCGACATAGCTAACAGAGTAAATTACGGTGCGGATTCTTTACCATAACCGACTCCAAGTGTGAGATATTTTCAGCAGCTTGCAATAAATTAAAGTGCAATTTTGTTGCAGAAGTCAGTAACCACGAAAGAAATTCCCAAACCTTCTTAACGGGGTCAGTTTCCACCCATTTGGTAAAGAATTCCCTGACGTTTCGCTGATCAAATAGTATTTCTCACTGCCCTGTAAACGAACTATGCATACATTCTTGTTATCCCTACTTCAGTTTACATTCTCTTCAATTTACGTTCCTTGCCAAGGTTTTCCTTGCCCAAAACAAACTCACTGACAATTCCCTGACTTTGATTTCTTGTTTCACTGACTTTGTCTGAGCGTGGAAACCCTGTCTAAGAACTCACACATAACTTCTGCAGTGCATCTACACATAGCATACCCCTCTCACAACTGACCGGCACATAAATTTGTGACATCAATGTCGTTAAGAATATGATCTAGGCCGCGCTGTTCCAATCTCCGGCTTCCAGTAGCTGTGCCTAAGAACAGTCTTTCCAAGAACATAAGATTAGTTTACAGCTCCATAAACCTTGAGGAGCCTATTCTTCCTAAGTTCCCACTTTCTCTCATTTCTTGGTAATAAAATAAAATATCTAAAGTTTACAGAAGAACAGAGACTTTGAAATAAGGTTGTTTGAGTCCGTCTATTGCACCATTCCCGCCCTTTTCATCTTTCGTTCCATCTTCTTTTGTTTCTTTGGATCCACCTCAGCTTCTGGAGCTGGAGCAAAGAACCATGGACCCAGAATGTAGACCCACAGCATGTACAGAGCCCTTATAGGAACCTACGGAATGAGAAATATGGCAACACATTACACCTGTACACATACAACAAAGAGTGCGCGGTGGCAGTCTTTCTTTTGCATGCATGCATGGAGTAGATAAAAGAAAGATCTGTTAGCAGGTGAGATGGGGTCACACAAACCTTTCAGCCCATTTCCCCGTCTGATTACAGGTCCTTTGATCTCCAAGTACAGCCTCACACTTAATCAGACATAATCCTAACACCATTTTAGATACTATAGGGTAATTTATGTTGGGAAAATTTATAGTGACATACTTACCAGAAGCCATAGCAACCAGAACCAGTCTGAGAAGATCCCTAAGCCTTGTGCTACTGCCGTCAGTAAGATGATGTCTTTAATGTGCCTAATAGATGGAAATACAGTGTTGCAATTTGCTCAGCAATGCATGAGAGCACAAGATAACTCTCAATTGCACGAGTCTCCCACCCAATGCATGCGAGTAGACATCTCTGTTATCATGTTTGCCATAATGTTGGGACTCCAGGCTCAATTAGTTCCAAACTACCTCAATATGGAGTCCCAGCACTCATATAACTGTAATTTCAATTTTTATAATTTATCAGAATGTAAAATTAATGAGTGTAAATAAAATACATTGTTGTCGTTGTTGTTGTAATGTTTTCAGTCAATTTTATATACACAACATATATTTGAATTCATGCATGCAGATATTTGATCACAAGTCCATTAAATATCAAAATATTCTAGCTTACTCTGCTATTCCTGAAGACATGTTCAGATCAATTCCTCCGTCTATCAATGCACCTGACTCAGAATATGTTGCCTTTGACATTGATTCCAGCATCTTGTAGCATGCAAAATAGACTCCAAAACCAAACAACAACAGAAGCTAAAAATGAAGAAAAGCATACTGAATAAGCAGCAATCAACCAAGTTTGTTGTTTCTTGCCTCTTGAGCTTCTTGGAGTTAACAGTAAAAAAATTAATTTCTTAATATTCTATAAACATATTATTTAAATATCCTTTAAAAGTACTTGTATTCAACTTATATTAATATTCTTTAAAATATTATTTAAATATTCTGTATGATATACATTTAAGAGCTGCATATAATCTACCATAATTCAAGAGACCAATTTACAGTTGGATGGCTGCATAAGGAAATTCAATAATGTAATCTGTTTATATTTAATTAATTGGCTTTATCTAAAAACCTGTCCACAAGGTACTTACCAATTGCAACAAACCCACAGAGGTATACCTAAACCCAATCCTGAATAGAATATAGCAAACCTGCATAAATTGTAAAAATATTCTTGAATGTTCAGTTGTTGTTATATTTAAGCAATACAAAATGGCTGTGAGTATGGTGTCTATAAACTGTGATATAAAAATGCCAGAAGTTGTAGAGCACGAGAGAAGTTTAAGAGGAACACAAGGCAAAGCCGAGTGTTTCTCTTGCTTCTCGAGTGCTTACTACAACTTTTGAAGTGTTTATATATATATCACAGTTTATAGACACAGGCAGCAGTTTTATATTGCTTTTATAAAATAGAAATAAGACGAAGATAACAATAGTGTCTTTATCCTCTGATATAAACACTCATTTTTCCATCTGTTAGCCAATCAGAGCGTGCATAATATCTACCCTATTTTATAAATAATAATTATGTCATATAATTGTGTCATATATATACATTAACTTTTAATATATAATTCTGTAAAATGTTTGAAATGTCAAGTAAAAAAGGGTTCTTGTATAATATCACAACTCTAATTTACAGAGAATAATAAACAAAGAAACCTACCAAACAGAAAATAATAATAATAATAATAATAATAGGTTCTTAAAAATGCATAAAACTCGAAGTCTGTATGCTTTTTACAAGGATGAGTATAAAACATGCTCAATAACCAATTGACCCTAACCCTAACTCAAACACTAACCTTGCCACCTCCTTCGTAAAATCCTCGGCAACCATCCCCAAACAAGGCAAACATGCATAAAGTGCTTAGGGGAGGGGACAGCATACCTGAACTTTACCAAATTAGGTGGGCACATAATAAGAGCATTTCATGGTATTCAATTCACACATCAAAAACATCTTCTAAGATATAAAAGAATGGCTGGATGTATTAACCCTTTCATCCCCAGCCACTATATCAATGTGTATCTTCTCCTTACCATATCAATAAAAAATAAGTAGTTTGGTAATAAGAATTGAGGGATTGACCAGAATCTTCAAATTTACTCAGATTAATTACAAAATTCTACCAACCTGTTTATCTGTTTGGGGCTGAAACGGTTAATTTTACTCACCCCAACACTGGACATTATTCTAAGATAAAAATCCTTTGTTTCCTTGTTTTCTTGTAAAATCTGTTTCTGACCCTTGGTTCCTTGCTTGCCTTTTTGCTGCTGTATTGCAAAATAAAAGTTCTAAATTATGACAATATTCAATTGGGATAGGAAACATACTTAGTTATATTTTATTATTAGAACTATAGATTTCTTAAATTTGATTCATTCATTTACTGCAAATATGATGAAAAATTATTGTTATTGTCATCAGATACATGTAATTCAGGCCACTTACAGTTCACAGTTCTTTATTAATTATTCACTTAAATGAACCAATCACAACCTACATGGTCAAAATTCTTGACTTTAGTGACCAATCACCAGCCAGATAATAATCACTACAAATACCAACAACTTACCACTCAAAAATGGTGGCCAAGACAAACTAGAGAACTTTTTTCAGAAATTGTAAGTTTTATAATTTATAAATTGGTAAGGCCACACCAATTTAATGTTTCGAAGCACGGATTTTTTTCGAAATTTCTAGGGTCGGTCGGTCGGAAAAAAAT